>MSJI02000129.1:4858-21442 GCA_001931905.2 Cladosporium sp. IMV 00045
TACACAGGAGAAGCTTGATATCTTCGCTATAACATATGCTAGAGTCGTGAATCATCCGCACAGGTGTGCATGGGATGTGTTTTTGGTAGAAAGTCAGGTTGCAAAGTTTACTAGTGGAATGCAGCAGATCGTTGAGAGCGTATGTGGCAGCCAAGCTTTCCGACTCCATACTTACCAATCCACCCCGAATCTGAACGGCGGAATATTGTTATTAGATTTTAATCTTGGATGCCTGCATATTTCCCATAAACTTGCGAATTTCCTAATCCCTGTCAGTGGGAGCCAAGGTTACACCAGCGAAAACCCTAACCCTAAAGGCTCGCTGGTGTAACCGGGTTATATAGCTGGTGTAACCAGGATATACCGGCTAAGGGACAGTTAGAAAATAGTATCGAAGATACTAATTACTTTATTACTAGTTATATAAAGAATAATCTTAATAAGAAAAGTAATAACTTCTTTAGCGAGATTTATACTTTAAGAAATAAGCTAAAAAGCTATAATATTAGAAGTATTAGTACTTATAAGCCTATTAGAGAAATAGACTCGAGTACTATCGCTTTTAATAATAGTACTATAGATATTAATAAAGTTTCTACTCTATTTAATAGCTTATTAACTAGGATAGAAAGTAAATTTTTTCTATCTCTATTATTCTTTAATACTAAAGATTCTATAATAAATATAGAAGTCTCTAAGATAGAAGATAATAAAGATAATAATAAAGCTTTAGTAGACTTATCTTATACTTCTTATCTTAGTACTTTTAAGAATATATTAATAAAGCGATTTCTAAATCCTAAAACCTTTATTTATCGATATTTTAATAGAAATAAAAATCTCGAAAATAATATTCGTTTATACTTAAAAAGTATTACTAGGTTCTTAGAACTTTTACTTTTAAACTACTATTTATTATCTAGTAGTCCTTTACGAGGAGAAGAGCTAGTTATCTTAAACTTTAAGAATACTAGTCTATCTAAGCTTAGAAATATCTATTTCGATAAAGAAACTAAGCTTATAGCTATAAATACTAGCTATAGTAAAAGTAGAGATTTAAATATTCTTAATAAAGAGAATATTAGATTCTTACCTTTTAGACTTAGTAGAATAACTATCTACTATATTACTATATTAAGACCTTTTATAGAGTACTTAAACTTTACTTATTTTAGTAAAAAAGAAATAGAAACTAAACTATTTCTAAATAGTAATAATAATACTATTAGTACTACTTTCTTAAGTAGTATTCTTAAAAAAGAAACTAAAGTATTTTTAAATACTAGCTTAAATATAAGCGCTTATAGGCAATTTATAACCTATATTATAAAAGAAAAGATAGTAAAGAATAATATTAATATTCTAAGTCCTAAAAAGTCTAGAGTCTCTAGAGATTATTCTAGAGATAAAATAGAAGATATATTAGCGAATAGATCTTCTAAAGTCTCGAATTTATATTACGCTAGAGAAAGTAATCTATTTAGTAATAAAACTCGAGATATTACTACTAGATCTATAGAGTTTAGTTATTTATATTTTAACTATTTTAATATAAATACTTATAATACTCTAGAAGAGATTATAGATAATAGTAATAAAGAAGATTCTTTAGAAAGTTCTAGTAACTCTTCTAGGAGTTCTTCTATTATATCTAATATTAAATCTACTTCTACTTCTAGTAATTCTCTAGACTTAGAAGCTATATCTAAAGCCCCTACTATTATAGATAAGAATATATTAGAAGATATAGAAGATAGATCTTTAAGCTCTTCTAGTTCTAATAGCTCTATTATAGTAGATTCTAATTCTAATCCTTTTATTAACTCTAAAACTAATAAAGGAAAAGAAAAAGCTATAGATTCTAGACTTAATAGAGTAAATCTTAATACTCTAAATAATCTAGAAAGTCCTTCTAAAAAAGATACTATAGATAGGTACTTAGATACTATATCTATAAGTTCTAGTTCTAGTTCTAGCTCTACTACTAGCTCTAAATCTAGTAATAAGTCTAGAACTAACTATATTAATTTAGATTTAGATAGTCTAGATACGAATCTAAATTCTAATCTAGAAGATCTATACTATAATAGTTTAGAAAAGACTACTAATAATTCGAATAATAACCTAGTAGAAAATACTAGTTATATAGATTCGAATATTAGTAGCTCTAATCTAAACTCTAAACCTATAAGTAAAAGAGGGAGACCTAGACTACTTAGGACTAATAAGAGAGGTAGACCTAAGAAAGAAAGAAAATAGAATTCTAGATAAAAAATAGATAATAATTAGTTAAAAATAGATTTTTCTATTTAGATTACTTATTTTTTATTAACTTTTTATTTTATTTTTATTTCTTTTTACTTTCTAAACTAGAATTATTTCTAAATTTTTCTTATATTTCTAAAACTTTAAATAAGCCTACTTTATTATAAAATAACTTTAAAATCTTTTCTTAAACTCTAATATTCTAAAATTCTAAGTTTTCTAATTTTTAAAAAAGTATAAGAATTTCCTATAACTAGCTATTAAGTTTATAAAATTCTTTAGACTAAAATCTATTATAAGTAAGTAAGATAGGTTTCTAGAAGTTCTATATTTAGGAAAAATTAAATATAGTAGATTTTAATTAATATAGCTAGTAAAACTTAGAGCTTTTAATTTTCTAGAGACTATTTTAATTTTCTAAAACTAACTAATAAAGTAAAAGTATAATATAAACTATAATCTACTATAGATAAACAAGATTAGATTCCTAGATTTCTAGATCTAAAGAAAAAACTAATAGAGTTAAATTTTAATATATTTAGTTAGAATAACTAAGAAAAGAAAAACTATTTTTAATTATTTAGAGCTAAGTTTAATTTTTCTATATATAGTAGTAGCTCTATATAGTAGATCGATATAAATACTATATTAGAAAAATATAGAGTATTCTATTAAAATTAGATTATACTCTAAAATAATTAGAATATTTTATTTTCTATCTAAAAACTCTAGAGTTTAGTACTAACTAAATTAACTCTTACTCTTTTAGCTTTATTAATTAGTAAACTAGAGTCTTTTATAGCTAGATATAAACTAATCTTTAATACTAGTTTAAAGAAAGCTCTAATATCTTATTATTTTTTAATAATTAGTAATAGAGATACTTTTAGGAATTCTTTTAAGTTTCCTAGAATTTTTTTAAACTTAAAACTTTACTTAAAGCTAAAGCTAAGTCTAATTAACTTATAAAAATTCTAGCTAAGCTTAGAAAATTCTAGACCTACTAATATTACTAATAGAAAATTCTAGATTTTAGAGTCTACTTACTAAATTAGAGATTACGAAGAGATATCTAAATAGTTACTATTTTAGTTAAGTTATAAGTAGATTAGAGTCTATCTTATCTATTTATAATTAAATTCTAATACTAGACTAGTAAAAACCTTTTTATTTTAATAGTTTTAGTAATTAATTAGAGTTTAGATTTCTATAAATTATTATAGCTTTCTTAGAATTTTTCGTAATTTAAAAATATAGCTATAAGTTAGAACTAAATCTAGACTACCTAGAGTAATTCTAAATAAGCTCTAAAAATTCTTAAAGTATCTAATATTCTTATTTTTAGTTAATACTCTATTTTATTATTATTTTTAGCTAATTATTCTTAATTATTTAGTAAAGTTTAAGAATTTTATATTATATAGTAGAATCTATAGTATACTTCTATATTTTTAATATAGCTTAAATAATTCTCTTAAGTCTAGGAAAATTCGAAAACGCGCTTTCTAACTCTCGGTAAGTAGAGTAAGTAAAGAAATACTTTTAGAGGAAGGAGAGTAGATCGTCCTACTAAAAGCCTTATAAGTATCTATACTACCCTATAAATTCGAGCTATAGGTCTACGACGTATCGTTTAAAGCTACTATCTACGGCCTACCGCTACCGTACGTTAGATACCTTTACTCGGCTCTCTCGTAATACTTCTCGTAATTATAACTCGCTATTAATCGTTTCCTCCCTTACTTTATCCCCCTCTCCGTCTTCTCCGATCGATTCCTCTTATAATACGGTAAAGTATCGTTACTACTACCGGTACTCGAAAAATCGCTAATACCTCTACTTCTCCTCCTATATCCGATTTAACGCTTATTTCCCTTTCTTTCGTACGTTTCCTCTACGTCCTCTTTCGTTTACCTAGCCGTATTCCGATTAGTAGTATTTCTATATTCTAGAAATCGTTTAGTAGATATATTTATAAGCCTCTCTATCTCCCTATCCTATATATAGTAGCCCGTCCTTATATACCGCGAGCTCTTTAATCGGTCCTTCGTTCGCTTATAGGTATATAACCTCCTCTTTACTATATACTACTTCTTCTAGCGCTACCCTAATCGCTATAATACGGCTACGCTTTTCCTTACCGACCTACGGGTAATACTTACGTAAGTAACGATCGATCTATTCCGGTACGATAGTAAAAGTATACTACTTATATATAATAATCTTATATTATTACTTATATTAAAAAATACTATTAAAGTTACTTCTAGCGCTACCTATTTTTGCTCCGGATTTCTTATATTAACTTCTAATACTATAAAGAGAATACTTCCTATAAACGCTTACGGTTTCTTTAACTCGACCGGCGATACCTATATATTTATACGCCGTATCGGAATTATTACCTAGCCTTTCCCTCCTAAAAAAGAATCTTACTTTCTTCTATCTACGCTAATATTATATTTGCGACGCTAGCGTATTCTATTATATAACCCCCGCGTCGCGATACCCTAACCCTTTAAAAGACCTTATATATGTAATACTAATAAAACGCTATTTATCGTATTTAAAAACATTTCTAGTATTGCGATATAAGAATATATCTTCTACGTTTATCTCGTGATTTTACGACATTAGATGCTTAAAGAAACTACCGTCGAAGTTTCAAAAAAACTACCGTCTCGATAAGCCGGACCTACCTCAAATTTCGCCTACGTTTCAAAAAAACCACGGTGATTTCTTCGTAGAATGAGAGTCAGGTCAACGGCGTGAGCCTCCCGATCCAATTAGGCAGAGGGCGGGATCTACGTTCAACTTGCAGTGACATACTTAGTGGTATGTCAGAAACACCCCTGCAATCAGAGCGAAAAGCGCTCCCAGTACGACAAGCCATCTCAACAGACCTCTTCTTACTTGCTTCTTCGCGAATCCCTCTGTTGCAGTCTTCTCATTAACTCTCGGAAATTCCATGTCCGGCACTGGAACTTCCAGAGCTCTGCACAAAGGACCCCAGCCTTCTTTGACATCAAAAAACATCAACTTCTCCCGCGGCACAATTCGCTCCAAGTACTGGATGTGACGATCATAAACTTCCCGATTCGACACAAACGGATCACCTGAAGGATGCCCGTACAACTTCTCCCAGCGCCCAACGAGCATCGCATCGACGTAAGCAGAGAAATGGCGTAGACTGGGAAGCAGAAAGAAGGCGAATCGTAAGAAATTTCGAGCTTTGGCTTCTCCCGAGACGTTGCCCATGCTTATTGCCCATTTCTCGGGATCCCTCGTAGTGCAGATGACCTAGCGTGACGAAACGATACGATCAGAACACCGGCCGAAGATCGGAGAAGGAAGAGTAATATACCTTCGCATTGGGATACAACTCCATCAACTCGCCAACATACATGTGAGCTGGACAGTCCGTGACCGCAGCGAAGCCTTGCAACAATTGTTTCAAGCCCCGCTTGACATGTCCAATGTTCTGTTCCGCCTCTGGAGGATTTAGATGCATGATCTTGTTCCATGTGAGAACATCATTCTCGGGTCCTAGACAGATCTGGGTGCCACCATGGTAGACGGGTTTGTGCAAAAGAATGCGCAAAGCTTCGCTGAAAGAGGCTGTGCCAGTACGCGGTAGACCTGCACCGATGACCTGGAGGCTGGTGCCGGGAGAAGGCTTGGAGGCTTCTGCACCCATCTCGTCAGGCAGAGCAAAACCGAAAATCTGCAGCCGACTCGTATCCGCTGGGGTGTAGCAGTCATCTAAATACTATTGCTGCAAGCGGTGAGAGCTTTTCGGCCATGCCGGTTCTTGCCTGAGGTCCATCGATTCTTCGCCCAAATCCCCAGATCTAAGCACAAGTGCCGGATAAATCCCCAAGACCAGTTGTCGAGCAAGCCAGAACAGATTTCTCATCCTTCACAGCCTCAGCCGCACCTTGCCTCCGAGCCGAAGAATCAACAAGCTGCGTGTCGGAAGCCGATTGGCGCGCCCACAGTGCTGGGTTCATCGGCACCTGGGCCCCAAGACCGTTAGCTCTGGGGTCCACCCAATAGCGACTCTGCAAAGGAAGAATTCGCGCATACAAGTGCAAAGCAGCTTGCTTTTCCAGCATACGGCTTCAGCTGCTTGCATTGGCACTACGCGGGGACGCCGAATAGCAAGTTTTGTCGAAACAATGGGAACTGTGACAGATGACTTTCCTTCACCCGTGTCCAGCTGTATCACCACCTTCTTGCCGTCTGGAGGCTGAACCATCTCTCGTGCGCTTTGCCGTCAAACTGGCCGGATCGTGATCTCGCTGTCACACTCGAGTAGCAGCCACTCAGGGTTGTGGAGTGGGTTTTGTTACACCTGACCGCTGCTTTCAAGCTCACAAAGCAGCTCAGCAAAATTGTCTTCCGCCCGAATGTATCGCTTCACTTTTGGTAAAGCCCTTCTCGTTAACCAATACAGTATGATCGCATCTTTCTCATAGACAGCCGTAATACTACGCGGACAAGAAGCCAAACAGCAGGACGTCGCCGAGGGAGCTTGCTGTTTTCCCACACAATGCCGTTGCGATTATCTTTGCAAACCGCCTCCAGGGCGACCTGTTTGCCGCACACACAGAGCGTGCTTGTGAACGGCTCGGTCACTAGCGTTGGATCCATGATAAAATTGTTTTGAACATGATCCAGTCCCCGCTTGCCTGTCTCCGGCGGCCCCTTGCTCTCTTCAGTCTCTTGCGAGTTCTGCTGATTCATCTTGGTCAAAGTCTTGGCCACAGCTGCGCGAGATGTCTCATTCTGAAATCCAGAAAAGGATGTGTCAAGGCGTACTTCGAGGCGTACTGAAACGGGGTCGATGTGGATGGTGGCTACCTGTGCTATGAGACGTCAGCGAGAACCTGGGTGTAGTGTAGACTTCCGGAAAGCGAACTGCCAGTCAACAACTCTTTCAAAGCCCCCGAAAATGCGGCCTCTCTCAAATTCTTTTGAGCATGTCTTGACTTTCTGAAGGAACCCACCAGTGAAAGTTATGCCGGCCCTCACTGCTTTCCATCGCGCTGACCTGACAGAAAGCGCTTCAAAACATGGTGTACGAAACCGGGACGGCAGCCACGCTTTTTGAAGATGCGTCATCTGCGCTTGAAGGTTCGGAGGCAAAACCAAATGGTGTCGAATGCATTCTTAAGGCTACCTTCGACTACTCATAGTTGCGGCATTCACTGGGCGCCATGACCGGAAACAGCGACTGTTGCAGCCAGTTGAAGTCGACTCGTTAAGTCGGCTGAAGGTACAAATTTTCAAGAGCCCAGGCGCAAGGCTAGACAAGTCCCAAAAGGAGCCATTCATTCTTTCTTGGCACTCTTGGAACGTATTCGTGGAACTACGATCGAATGTTGTGGCATCGAAGGGGACAGCGAGTGTAGCGGAGGCCGTGATTGCTAGCAACCGAGCGGTGCGGAGGCCCAGTGCGCCGGCGCCCGAGCTTCTACCACTGCAGAAGCATGCCTCTCATGCGGGTTCCGCCAGTCCCGACGACCGAGACATCATTACGGTGACTACAATTCATCGAGGAAATGATGCGGTCACCAAAAATGGCCGTCCTTGCAAGGTTAGTGAGACTCTCATCTGATTCTACCCCTGACGACTGAACTCTCTATTCCTTTTATAACAGTCTCAATGATCCTATTTGCTCCACCGACAATCACATCTCCCTGGAGTCAATCACTCGTTGTCCTCGATATAACGAGAATCTTTTCTGGCAATCTGGGCCTCCCATGAGCGAAAAGCTGCCTGTCAACACTGCTCTAGGTAGCGAGACCGCTGCTGCTCTCGCTACCTCGGAATCTCGCGATGACACAGATCCCCCAAAGCAGATATCTGCAATGCAGGCCTATCTGGTGAGCCTTCCAAATATTGCATTGTCGTTAGTGACATGCGCACCACTGACATTCACATCCAGCGTATCTTTTCCTACGGCTCTCCAACAGTATCATCTCTCCAGGTCGTCGCCATCGTCGCGGCCTGTGGTTCCGGAGTCGCCCTTGCGCTGGTGAATCTTGTTCTTGGGAACTTCATTACACTACTGAGTGAATTCAGCTCGGGCCAAGATGTGCCAGCCAACTTCATGTCCTTAGTGAGCAAACAATCGTATGTGCCAACTGTTACGTTGTGACGAACATAACTCGTGTTGCTGATGCAATTTAGGCTCTACTTTGTCTACATAGGCATCGCTCGCTTTGGATGCATCTACCTGTACTCGGCAATCATGACATATACCGCTCTGAGACTAGGCCGAGAAATGCGCCATGACTATCTGCGTTCCGCACTACGCCAGGACATCAGTTTCTTTGATCATGGCTCGGCAGGATCAATCTCCATGCAAGCAACATCGAACGGCCGGCTCATCCAATCGGGCACTGCTGAGAAATTGGGCCAGATGATCCAGGCTGCAACGACTTTCATTGCTGCGTTCGTCATTGCATTCGTGAGCCAGTGGAAGTTGACTTTGATATTGATCTGCATCATACCCGCCTTGATTCTCATGGTCGGTAGTGCAGGAGGCATTGATGCCGGAATTGAGACGCAAATCCTCAAAGTCTACGCACAAGCCGGTGCCTATGCCGAATCGTCGCTGAGCAACGTTCGCGCCATTCATGCTTTCAATCTGGCTTCAAGAATTGTTAAGGGATACACCGTCTACTTGGCTCAAGCACAGGCCCTGGGACGAAGAAAGAACGTGCTCTACGGCCTTCTTTTCGCCGGAGAATACTTCGTGATGTTTGCAGGAATGGGTCTTGCCTTTTGGCAGGGCATTGCAATGATAGCCCGGGGTGAGGTCGAAGGCATTGGTACCGTCTTTACGTAAGTTCTTGCCGCAACGACAAGCTGCCTTCGAAACCTGCTGACATAGTCTAGTGTCCTTTTCTCTGTTGTCATAGCGGCAGCTATGCTAAACTCTGTTGCTCCCAACATGATCACTTTTACCAGAGCAGCAACGGCGGCCTCCGAGTTGTTCGCTCTCATTGATCGAACTTCTGAAATCAATCCTTTTGATCCAGCTGGGGAAAAGCCTGCTAGCTTGGATGGATCGATTGACATCCATGGACTTACATTCAGCTACCCAACTCGAGCAGACGTCACTGTCTTGGATGACTTCAACCTCCGTATCCCTGCAGGCAAAGTGACGGCCCTAGTAGTGAGTCTCCCGAAAACATGCGCTTCCTTGATAAACGTTCCTTACAAAGTCTACAGGGATCTAGTGGTTCTGGGAAAAGCACAATCATCGGCCTGCTCGAAAGGTGGTATAACCCAAGCCGTGGTGAAATTTTCCTCGATGGTACGCCTCTTCAAAATCTCAACCTACAATGGCTTCGCACGAATATGAGGCTGGTACAGCAGGTGAGTTCCGTGAACCCAGAGACGAAGGTTGTCATCACCTGCCAAGGCTGACTTATGTCAATGTAGGAGCCGGTCCTTTTCAATGGGACAGTGTTTGAGAACATATCGAACGGCCTCGTCGGCACTGCATGGGAGCATGAAGCATTGGGAGACCGAGTATTACGCGTCAAGAATGCGGCTAGAACGGCATTCGCGCATGATTTCATCGAGAACCTGCCACAAAATTACGACACGCGCATCGGCGAGAGGGGAGGTCTTCTGTCAGGTGGTCAGAAGCAGCGCATTGCCATCGCACGCAGTATCATCTCCCAACCAAAGGTTCTTCTGCTCGACGAGGCCACCAGCGCGTTGGATCCGCATGCCGAGGCTATCGTCCAAAAAGCACTCGACAAAGCATCGACAGACCGGACCACGATCGTCATCGCCCACAAACTCAAGACAATCCAAGCTGCCGATAGCATCGTTGTCATGAAGCAGGGTAGAATCATCGAACAAGGGAAACATGTTGAGCTCATTGCCCGTGGCGGCGCTTACTCGAGCGTGGTCAGAGCTCAAGATCTATCTCTCAACGACGATACCTCTGACGCGGAATCTCCTCACGAGGATACGCAGGAGTTGGTTCTCGAGAAGAGTATGTCTCTTGGTGGCCACGATACCAGCACACAAGAGAACTTGAGCCTGCTAAGCAAACGAGAAGATTATGGACTTGCCTCAGCTACTGGCATCCTGACTACTGCTGCTAAACTGGTACGAGCTACGCCAGATCTGAGATGGTGGTACACCCTTGCCTTGCTCACTAGCATTCTAGGCGGTAAGTCAAACTTCTTCTACAAAGTTTAATTCTCACGTACTAACTGCATCAGCTGGTGTCTATCCCGGTCAAGCACTTCTTTTAGGCAGCGTCATGGATGTCTTCTCTCCTGAGTTGAATCAACGTCGCGGCAACTTCTTCGCCTTGATGTTCTTCATCATGGCGATCTGTCTGTTGTTTGTTTATATGGCCATGGGCTGGGTCAGTAATCACATTGCACAGGTAAGTCAAATAAAGCGCGCGATGTTCCTGATTTTCCCACATCATACTAACTAATAATAATGCAGACTTACGGTCATGAAGTCCGTAAACGAATGTTCTCATCCTACCTCCGACAAGATCTGCGCTTTTTCGATCGGCCAGAGAATACCATTGGATCGTTAACCAGCCGACTCGATTCGGATGCGCAGTCTCTTTTCGAACTGACGGGTTTCAACATCACTCTCATCATGCTCGCCGTTGTCACCATCATTGCCTGCTCGATCCTCTCGATTGCCGTGTCATGGAAGCTCGGGCTTGTGGGTGTCTTCGCAGGCACTCCTCCCATGATTTTGGGAGGCTACATCCGTATCAGGGTTGAGACGAAGATGGATACTGACATTGACGCCAAGTTCTCAAAGAGTGCGTCAATAGCGTCCGAGAGCGTAACGGCTATCCGCACCGTCTCCTCGCTTGCAATAGAGAATGATGTTCTGTTGCGGTACACCAACGAGCTTGACTCTGCCATATCCGAATCTCGGGTGATGCTAGGATCCGTGATGGCATTTTTTGCTTTTACCCAATCGATCGAGTTCTTTGTCCTCGCCCTTGGGTTCTGGTAAGCTGTGGACTGTCGACTCGCACACATGACCTCACGCTAACGCTGCTCACAGGTGGGGTTCGAAACTCATCCTTGAGGGAGACATCGACTTCTACCAATTCATAGTCTCTTTCATGGCTGTTTACTTTTCTGGTCAGGGATGTGCGACCATATTAACCTTTGCAAGCAGTGAGTTTGAGTTTTACCCTCCAGACAAAAAGCTACTAACAACAAGCAGGCTTCACCAAAGCAAATGCTGCTGCTAATTATTTCTTCTGGTTGTGCGACCTTGAAGGCACAGTCAGGGAGACGGATCAGAACAAAGCTGTCGTTCTGACGACCGGGTGTTCGTCGTTTGAACTTGACAACGTCCAGTTTGCATATCCTCTCGCACCCAACAACCGCGTTCTCAAAGGCGTCTCGCTGACCATCAATCCTGGCGAGTTCGTTGCGTTTGTAGGCGCATCGGGCTGCGGCAAGAGCACCATGGTCTCTCTGCTCGAGCAATTCTACGATCAGACCACTGGTGGAATTGTCATCGATGGAACCAACAATCTCATCGATCTCAACCCACGACTGTACCGTCGCGCTGTTTCTCTGGTTCAGCAGGAACCCACCCTGTTCCCTGGCACCATTCGCGAAAATGTCTGCATGGGCATTGATCAGGATGACATCGAAGACATCAGCATCGATGACAACACTGTGGAATCTGCATGCCGAGCAGCCAATGCCTGGGACTTCGTCAGCTCGCTCCCTGAAGGCCTAAATACGCCTTGCGGGACAGGAGGTGCTCAGCTTTCCGGTGGACAGCGGCAGCGCATTGCAATTGCCAGAGCGTTGATTCGCAACCCCAAAGTCATTCTTTTGGACGAAGCTACCAGCGCTTTGGACACGGAATCTGAAAAGATCGTACAAGCTGCGCTCATGAATGCAGCCTCTGCAGGTAATAGAATTACGGTTGCAATCGCACACCGACTGTCAACGGTCACTAATGCAGACCGCATCTTCGTTTTCTACAATGGGAGAATCGTCGAGGTGGGTACTCATTTGGAGCTTCTCGCACAGGGCGGGTTGTACACAAAAATGTGCGAGGCGCAGAATCTTTAGACCCTCGCTGTAGAATATGGAAGTCAGCGGTTTTTCATTTTTTTAATACTGTACGTTAGTACTTCAATTTGTATTGCGACTTTACAGCAACTTACTTGCCTTTTGCAAAAGTCGAACCCAGTTTTGTAAATCTTTGCACAACAGAAAAGTGACTACGCCAGCTTGATAGACTCTCAATCGAATCTCACTTTATCGCCGACGTTTCCACCGGACGATCGGCCGTCTCTTACACTGCTGCGTTCTCGAGGCAAACTCACCCTGTAAGTTGATGCGACCTTTTTGGCCTCCTACGTTTCTTCCTCGGGCCGATGACCTAAGCTCCGTTGCTTCAGTGAACTCCTTGCAAGAAATCGCATAGTGCATAATTTCCATGCATTGTCCCCTGAAGAAAGGGTCGAACATCGTCATCTTCTACGGTAACTTCGATGGCGCTTTTGAGGCGAGAAGAGGCCGAAAGAGGAAATGGCATGGCTAAAGTTTGCGACTTGTAAGCATATAAGATACAAAGTGTCCTCGTCATGATTGGTGAGCACATTCCTCGTGCCACAACCAATCATTCTCGAGGTTAATGGCCTATTCCGCCCAAGTAGAGGTAAAATCCGCACCTTGAAGTAGCTCCATGGACGCCTGGTTATTGTAAAACCAGTCTTCCAATTGCATGTTATCACCCATCCAAAGCACTGGATCCAAAGATTGCTGACTCAGTAGAGTCTCACCAATGCCGGACTGCATTCCATCGTGTGCTTCGTAGCGTCCAACTCTGGGGAAGCCCAAGGCGGCCAATTGTGCATCCATTGATGATGCAGGAGGTGCTCCGCTGTTGTCTTGCAGGCCAACTTCGATGTAACGGGCAGCAATCTTATTTAGTACCTGAAACAAGCGGTACATCTTGGTGGCAGGCTCGGAGACCTCGGTCGCTGCATGAATGGAGCTTACGAATGCATCGAGGCGGAGTGAATCTGTGTGATCTCGAGTCTCCATGACATAGCAAAATATGACAATAAAAGGAACAAATGGCGCAAACAAGAGTGTCCTGGAAGTGTTAGTGTGGCATATAAGGAAGCCAGTGCCGTGTGGATAGCATACCAGTTGACGTAAGCTGAGAAGTAAATGCCGTTTGACTGATGTAGGACTGCAATGCAATCATGATGTCTATCCAAGGTTGCTCTCGCTGCTTCGATGCAATCGACATTGAATGTAGTGCAAGACCGCACATCGCTTGGAGCCGCTCGAAATACGTGGGTAAGTAGTGAAAGTCGCAGGATTTCGTCAGAGATGGCCCAATAATCCAGCAAGTTGCCACCCGACTTCTGTTTTGCAAGCTTGAGCCATTTCCCCTGGGAGATATCAGTCTTTCGTTTGGTCGCACACAACAAGGTTGAAGCTCTGACCTACCCTCGTCTTCTCTGTTTCTCGCGAAATTTCATGCAACTCTGAGGCCAAGAAATCCACCCTCGACTGCCTCACTTCAGCAGGCTGCGTGAGCGATGCAGGAGAATAGAGCATCTCGTAAATACTGCCCTGGCACCTCGCGGTCTTGGTCCACAGGACGTAGAATGCAAGAACTGGTTCCTGGTCGTCGCTAGGTGGGCAGGGTGGGGTTGTGGTTATGTCCCAGTCTTGTATTGTCGAGGCTCTGCCCAAACGCAAAGACAGGCTTTTGTCGACGTAGTAAGCCGTCCAGAAGAGGAGTTCCGCATACCTGGGGCTTACTGAACACTTAGTACTCTGGGTCGGCTTTCTATGATAGCCCAGGGTTTGGCATAATTCTGATGCTTTCGAGGACAAGGACCAAGAGAGAGAGCAGGTCGAGAACTCGATAGAATAGAATGCCTGATAAATTGTCAGTGGCTTGTCTAGTCATTGCGGTGAAGGAGACGTTCTCCAAACAAAAGAGCTGCAATCACATTGGCAGACGCTGGTAGATGGAGGGGCATTTCGGCCAGCCCTGTCTCAAGATTATCTCGGCAAAGACGCGCATGCGCCATGTTGCGCTCTTTTTCGTCTTGGGATATCTGAGCGGTCAAAGCATGGTCCGAAAACAGCGAGTAGAGGCCAGCATTGACGCTGATGAAATCGAACGGCGATATGTCTTCCGAAAAATAGACATTGAGACACAGATCACCGAAAGACTGCATCACAACATACTCGTATACCCATCCTGCCCCAGCAAGGTGTTGGACTTGTAAGGGAGAGCATCAGTCGCATGTTTCCAGACACGGTGCCTCTAAGGGTTGGCCAACGCACCTTCTGCTTTGCGGATCAGGGTCACGGCGCTTTGGATAGGTGGCAAATCGAACTTGGTTTGATCTTTATGCCGCGGCACCCGGGCGTTTGGCAGGACCGACTCTCGTGCTTGTGGCTTCTTATTCGAGGCGTCAGCGATATGCGCGAGGCTGTCCAAAGTCATCTGAATTTGCGGATCAGATTGCTTGGAGCCAACCAAAGTCTGCAGGAAGTTATTCACGAAGACAGAGTGCGCAGACAACGAAGATTTCCCTTCCACGACTGTCGTTCTTGCCGGCTCCGATGGAAGTGATTGATCCTGGTAAGGCAAGACCGAGGGTTGGACTATGGGAGGATGCGATGCTTCGCTCTCAGCATTGTTGATATCTCTATTGGTGGGGCCATCGGTCTTGATGTCTTTTAGCAAGGTTGTGATGTCTTCCAACCGGTGCTCGATGGAGTCAATCTTTCTCTCACTAGCCAAGTGCATCAGCATCAGCCTAAAGACGAATATGGATGTATACTACGTGGAGCGGAGGTAGGTAAAGAGGCAGAAACTTGTGTCGTGATGAACTTACTACTGCGGTGTGAGCAGGATGCGTGTTCGTTTCTCCCTGCGCCTGACGGCGGGATAGACACACTTGATATCGGCGCGCCGACATGGGAGGCATGGTGATTCTTTGTCGCAACGGATCTAATGGAATGCTTTCAGCGATGTTGACCAACTCCGTGTAGACCTCCACGTCCCCCGGGACGCTCTACTGCTAGTCGAAAGGCGGACACCTGACGAGATAGCAGAGGCAGGACAAGCACACCTTTCGAGTCCGACAGGCCTCACACTGTCATTCAACAGTCAGCATGACAAGGCTGAGGAGGGTAATATGGTCGACTGACCGCACCACGGCCCACGGCGAGAGGCTCTGCGTTGTGAGAAGACGACGCTCCAGTGGATTCGGGCGTCTCGCCCTGGTCGCTCGGTGAGGATCGCGAGTCATCCATGGGCAGATAACGATTGGCTGCAGATCGCGAGGCTATCAGAGTGCGGTGGATAATTTGACCTAACGCGGTTTGGGGATTGGCAAAGCAGGCTCGCAGGATAGAAGGAATCGCGGTGGAGCTGGAGTGCGAGAGGGTGGCCCGTTGCTGCCGGCGCCCGTTCGTCTCGGCGTCCGCTTGTCCCGGAGTCCGCCGGGTATGTCTCTGTCAAAAAGTCCTGCATGTCTGGCTAATCCCACGTGGTACCTTCCCCGCTGGCTATCCGACGCTCACAATGAGAAGTATCTGACGAATTCCATACATCATCACCTCACCACCTAAGAGAGAGGGTATATCGGCATGATGGCGTTGCACTTCCTTCTACGTCAAAGCTTGTCGATAATGATCACTTCCTCGCAGCCTGATTATCGTAGATAACGCAATGAAGACTGTCATCAACGTAAGATGGATCACCAATGCTACTTGTATAGCCTATATATACAGCTGAGATCTTTTGTCGAAGTCAGTGTGCTTGGCTTTAGACAACTCGCCATGCCTTGAACCTTTCACGATTATTCTCTGCCGTCGAACTTTAGCAATCACCATCACGCGCCAACATGGTCAAGCGTGCGACTACCTCTGATTCCGACCATGAATTCGCCTGCCCCGCCAGCGCAGCAGCAACAAAGCGTCAAACACATCAAGACGACGAAATTCCCTCTCCTAGGGCTCCATTGGCCAGTTTATGGCTGGGTCTTGCTGCGAAAAGACTAGATAACGGATGTGTCAAAGTCGGCTACGCTTGCCACGATGGAACGTATACTATGGACTCTGCGATTGATGTCTTGGAGGAAGATACTCAGGAGTCAATGGTATACTACTTGATCGACAGGATTGATACGTATGCCAGGGCTCATGCGTACAAGTTCATGGGCGCTGGAATAGCGGAACAACTTCTGGAGATGTGTCCCAATCTTAAATCTCGCTTGTGGGCAGATCTGGACGTGATTCC
>MSJI02000129.1:21462-47272 GCA_001931905.2 Cladosporium sp. IMV 00045
TATCGAGAGTATCTTTTGCGATTCGTGCGATTTAGAGCGAGAAGTAGCTCGGGTAAGCCGGTCGGAGAAAGTAGAGTGCGGTATATTAAACGCGTAAGCACACTTTCGAATCGAGGTATATTCGCCGTTTCGGTAGGCCGTTAGGGCCGTAGTAAGCGTATCTTCGGAATAGGTAGGCATAGTAAAGGAAGAAAAGAAGAGGACACGTAAAAATCAAATAAGAACGCGAAACTAGTACGCGGGAGTGTCCGGCTTCCGGTACTGTCCGGTTTCCCCTACCGTAACGTTACTGTCCGAACTCCCCTACTGTGACGTTAAGTAGCCCTTCCAGTAAGAGAGAAGCACCTCGCATGTCCGCTGACCCTCTCTTTTCCCCAGCTTCTTTTCCTCGCCAGACGGCAAGGAAATCTGGAATGTCTACCATGCCACCGCCAACTCGGCAGGTGCTTGCGATGGCACACGATGTACGTCTGCACAGAAAGTCAACTGGAACTCTGATGGTCCGCCGAACTTTGGTAAAGCCGTGAAAATCGGACAGTCTCTTGCTGGTCCGTCTGGTGAGCCTGCATGAGCGGTACAATGTGGCAGCTCGACGGTTCAAACTATTGCCGGGGCTTGAACCTATCGGTGCAGATAGCATGTTCGTCTTCTTGATTGAGTATGAGCTGTCTCACACCATTCTTTCAGATCCAGCGCAAAAGCAGGAGAGTGAAATACCGCAATTTGAATGAGAAGACTGTTAACCCATGTCATGCGATCCACGTAGCTGCCGCGGCTGACGCGACTAGTAGTCAAGAGGACACAGACATGTGACTCCTTTAACTTGAGAGTTTCTCGGTGCCTCAGTGTTCTTATCGCCCTTCGTGTCTCGGAGCTGATGACGGGAGAAGGAACCTCAAGCAAGTTGTTCTTTGAAGATATAGGCACGGGTCAATGTGGAGGGTGACTATATATTCTGCCTTTGGATTATGAAATGTGTGATTCTTGGATTTGTGCGTAGCGTAAGTATCGAAAACGGAAAATTCTTTGATTGCCGTGCGGCTAGTCATGGAATGTGCGAAGGCGTGGCTCGGGCGTCAACTATCTCGTTTAGCACTGCATGTATGGTGGCATTCTGGCCAAGAAAACTTTCCTCGAATCATCTAGATTCCTCTGCTTGTCTAGGACTCATTGGTGGCGAAGTCACATGAGCGTTAACAAAATTACCGGACCCCGATTTGGTTGTTCTCCACCCGGCGGTCTCTATCTCAGCATGCCCGTTTCTTTCCAGGTCAACGGCGTGAGCCTCCCGATCTAATTAGGCAAAGGGCGGGATCTACGTTCAACTTGCAGTGACATACTCAGCGGTATGTCAGAAATACCCCTGCAATCAGAGCGAAAAGCGCTCCCAGTACGACAAGCCATCTCAACAGTCCTCTTCTAACTTGCTTCTTCGCGAATCTTTCTGTTGCAGTCTTCTCATTGACTCTCGGAAATTCCATGTCCGGCACTGGAACTTCCAGGGCTCTGCACAAAGGACCCCAGCCGTCTTTGACATCAAAAAACATCAACTTCTCCCGCGGCACAATTCGCTCCAAGTACTGAATGTGACGGTCATAGACTTCCCGATTCGACACAAACGGATCACCTGAAGGATGCCCGTACAACTTCTCCCAGCGCCCAACGAGCATCGCATCGACGTAAGCAGAGAAATGGCGTAGACTGGGAAGCAGAAAGAAGGCGAATCGTAAGAAATTTCGAGCTTTGGCTTCTCCCGAGACGTTGCCCATGCTTATTGCCCACTTCTCGGGATCCCTCGTAGTGCAGATGACCTAGCGTGACGAAACGATACGATCAGAACACCTGCCGAAGACCGGAGAAGGAAGAGTAATATACCTTCGCATCGGGATACAACTCCATCAGCTCGCCAACATACATATGAGCTGGACAGTCCGTGACCGCAGCAAAACCTTGCAACAGTTGTCTCAAGCCCCGCTTGACATGTCCAATGTTCTGTTCCGCCTCTGGGGGATTCATATGCATGATCTTGTTCCATGTTAGAACATCATTCTCGGATCCCAGACAGATCTGGGTACCGCCATGGTAGACGGGTTTGTGCAAAAGAATGCGCAAAGCTTCGCTGAAAGAGGCTGTGCCGGTACGCGGTAGACCTGCACCGATGACCTGGAGGCTGGTGCCGGGAGAAGGTTTGGAGGCTTCTGCACCCATCTCGTCAGGCAGAGCAAAAACGAAAATCTGCAGCCGACTCGTATCCGCTGGGGTTTAGCAGTCATCTAAATACTATTGCTGCAAGCGGTGAGAGCTTTTCGGCCATGCCGGTTCTTGCCTGAGGTCCGTCGATTCTTCGCCCAAATCCCCACATCTGGGCACAAGTGCCAGAGAAATCCACAAGACCAGTTTTCGAGTAAGCCAGAACAGATTTCTCATCCTTCACAGCCTCAGCCGCACCTTGCCTCCGAGCCGAAGAATCAACAAGCTGCATGTCGGAAGCCGATTGGCGCGCCCACAGTGCTGGGTTTATCGGCACCTGGGTTCCAAGACCGTTAGCTCTGGGAACCACCCAATAGTGACCCTGCGGAGAAAGAATTCGCGCATACAAGTGCAAAGCAGCTTGCTTTTGCAGCATACGGCTTCAGCTGCTTGCATTGGCACTACGCGGGGACGCCGGTTGTCGAAACAATGGGAACTGTGACAGATGACTTTCCTTCACCCATGTTCAGCTGTATCACCACCTTCTTGCTGTCTGGAGGCTGAACCATCTCTCGTGCGCTTTGCCGTGAAACTAGACGGATCGTGATCTCGCTGTCACACTCGAGTAGCAGCCACTCAGGTTGTGGTCCCACCTGACCGCTGCTTTCAAGGTTACATAGCAGCTCAGCAAGATTGTCTTCCGCCCGAATGAATAGCTTCGCTTTTGGTAATGCCCTTTCAGTCAACCAATACTGCATGATCGCATCTTTCTCATCGACAGACGTAATGCTACGCGGACAAGAAGCTAAACAGCAGGACGTCGCTGAGGGAGCTTGCTGTTCTTCCATACAATGCCGTTGCGATTGCTTTTGCAAACCGCCTCCAGGGCGACCTATTTGCCGCACACATAGAGCGTGCTTGTGAACAGCTCAGTCACTAGCGTTGGATCCATGATAAAATTGTTTTGAACATGATCCAGTCCCCGCTTGCCTGTCTCCGGCAGCTCCTTGCTCCTTCAGTCTCTTGCGAGTTCTGCTAATTCATCTTGGTCAATGTCTTGGCCACAGGTGCGCGAGATGTCTCATTCTGAAACCCAGAAAGGGATGTGCCGAGGCGTACTTCGAGGCGTACTGAAATGGGGTCACCGCTGATAGTGGCACCAGCGTAGTGCTTCATGATGTGGATGGCGGCTACCTGTGCTATGGGACGTCAGCGAGAACCTGGGTGTGGTGTAGACTTCCGGGAAGCGCACTGCGAGTCAACAACTCTTTCAAAGCCCCCGAAATTGCGGCCTCTCTCAAATCCTTTTGAGCGTGTCTTGACTTTCTGGAGAAATCCACCAGTGAAAGTTATGCTGGCTCTCACTGCTTTCCATCGCGCTGACCTGACAGAAGGCGCTTCAAAGAATGATGTACGAAACCCGGGACGGCAGCCACGCTTTTTGAAGATGCGTCATCTGCGCTTGGAAGGCTCGGAGGCAAAACCGAATGGTGTCGAATGCATTCGTAAGGTTGCCTTCGACTACTCATAGATGCGGCATTCACTGGGCGCCATAACTGGGAACAGCGGCTGTTGCAGCCAGTTGAAGTCGACTCGTTAAGTCGGCTGAAGGTACAAATTTTTCAAGAGCCCAGGCGCAAGGCTAGACAAGTCCCAAAAGGAGCCATTCATTCTTGGTTGGCGCCCTTGAAACGTATTCGTCGAACTACGATCAAATGTGGTGGCATCGAAGGGGACAGCGAGTGTAGCGGAGGCCGTGATTGCTAGCAGCCGAGCGGTGCGGAGGCCCAGTGCGCCGGCGCCCGAACTTCTACCACTGCAGAAGCATGCCTCTCATGCGGGTTCCGCCAGTCCCGACGACCGAGACATTATTACGGTGTCTACAATTGATCGAGGAAACGATGCGGTCGCCAAAGATGGCCATCCTTGCAAATTAGTGAGACTCTCATCTGATTTTACCCCTGACGACTGAACTCTCTACTTCTCTTATAACAGTCTCAATGATCCCATTTTCTCCACCGACAATCACATCTGCCTGGAGTCAATCACTCGTTATCCTCGATATAACGAGAATCTTTTCTGGCAATCTGGGCCCCCATGAGCGAAAAGCTGCCTGTCAACGCTGCTCTAGGTAGCGAGACCGCTGCTGCTCTCGCTACCTCGGAATCTCTCGATGGCAAAGATGCCCCAAAACAGATACCTGCAATGCAGGCCTATCTGGTAAGCCTTCCAAATATTGCATTGTCGTTAGTGAGACGCGCACCACTGACATTCGCGTCCAGCGTATTTTTTCCTATGGCTCTCCAACAGTATCATCTCTCCAGGTCGTCGCCATCTTCGCGGCCTGTGGTTCCGGAGTCGCCCTTGCGCTGGTGAATCTTGTTCTCGGTAACTTCATTACACTATTGAGTGAATTCAGCTCGGGACAAGATGTCCCAGCCAACTTCATGTCTCTAGTGAGCAAACAATCGTGTGTGCTAGCTGTTATGTCGCAATGACAGATCTCGTGATGCTGATGCAAAATTAGGCTCTACTTTGTCTACATAGGCATTGCTCGCTTCGGATGCATCTACCTGTACTCAGCAATCATGACATATACCGCTCTGAGATTGGGCTGAGAAATGCGCCATGACTATCTGCGTTCCGCACTACGCCAGGACATCAGTTTCTTTGATCATGGCTCTGCTGGATCAATCTCCATGCAAGCAACATCAAACGGCCGGCTCATCCAATCAGGCACTGCTGAAAAGTTGGGCCAGATGATGCAGGCTGCAACGACTTTCATTGCTGCGTTCGTCATTGCGTTCGTAAGCCAGTGGAAGCTGACTTTGATATTGGTCTGCATCGTACCCGCCTTGATTCTCATGGTCGGCACTGCAGGAGGGATTGATGCCGGAATCGAAACACAAATACTCAAAGTCTACGCTCAAGCCGGTGCCTATGCCGAATCGTCATTAGGCAATATCCGCGCAATTCATGCTTTCAACCTGGCGTCACGAATTGTCAATGGATACACGATCTATTTGGATCAAGCACAGACCTTAGGACGAAAGAAGAATGTGCTCTATGGCCTTCTCTTCGCCGGGGAATACTTCGTCATGTTTGCAGGAATGGGCCTTGCCTTCTGGCAGGGCATTGCAATGATTGCCCGGGGAGAAGTCGAAGGCATTGGTACCGTCTTTACGTAAGCCTTTGCCGAACAAAATTCTACCTCGAAAGGCTGCTAATCTTGGCTAGTGTCCTGTTCTCTGTTGTCATAGCAGCAGCTATGCTAAACTCCGTCGCTCCCAACATGGTCACTTTCACCAGAGCAGCAACGGCCGCCTCTGAGCTGTTCGCTCTCATTGATCGGACTTCCGAGATCAATCCTTTCGATCCAGCTGGGGAAAAGCCTGCGAGCTTGGATGGATGTATCGACATCCGTGGACTTACATTCAGCTACCCAACTCGATCAGACGTCACTGTCCTGGATGACTTCAACTTCTATATTCCTGCAGGCAAAGTGACAGCCCTAGTAGTGAGTATCCCGACAAAATGCGCTTTCTTGATAAACGTTTCTCTAAAAGTCTACAGGGATCTAGTGGTTCTGGGAAAAGCACAATCATCGGCCTGCTCGAAAGGTGGTATGATCCAAGCCGTGGTGAAATTTCCCTCGATGGTACTCCTCTCCAAAACCTCAACCTACAATGGCTTCGCACAAATATGAGGCTGGTACAACAAGTGAGTTCCGTGCAGCCAGCAACAAAGGTTGTCGCCACCTGCGAAGGCTGACTGATGTCAATGCAGGAGCCCGTTCTTTTCAATGGGACAGTGTTTGAAAATATATCGAACGGCCTCGTCGGCACCGCATGGGAGCATGAACCACTGGAAGACCGACGAGTACGCGTCAAGGATGCGGCCAGAACGGCATTCGCGCATGATTTCATCGAGAACCTGCCAAAACAGTACGACACGCGCATTGGCGAGAGGGGAGGCCTTCTGTCGGGTGATCAGAAGCAGCGCATTGCCATTGCACGCAGTATCATCTCCCAACCAAAGGTTCTTCTGCTTGACGAGGCCACCAGCGCCTTGGATCCGCATGCCGAGGCTATCGTTCAAAAAGCACTCGACAAAGCATCGAAAGACCGGACCACGATCATCATCGCCCACAAACTCAAGACAATCCAAGCTGCCGATAACATCGTTGTCATGAACCAGGGTAGAATCATCGAACAAGGGAAACATGTTGAGCTCATTGCCCGTGGCGGCGCTTACTCGAGCCTGGTCAGAGCTCAAGATCTATCTCTTAACGACGATACCTCTGACGCGGAATCTTCTCATGAGGATACACGTGAGTTCGTTCTCGAGAAGAGTGTGTCTCTCGGTCGCCACGATACCAGCACAAAAGAGAACTTAAGCCTGCTTAGAAAGCGAGAAGATTATGGACTTGCCTCGGCCCTGGCATCCTGACTACTGCTGCTAAACTCGTACGAGCTACGCCAGATCTGAGATGGTGGTACATCCTTGCCTTGCTCACTAGCATTCTAAGTGGTAAGTCAAATAAAGCGCGCGATGTTCCCGATTCTCCCACGTCATACTAAAAATGATGCAGGCTTACGGTCATGACGTCCGAAAACGAATGTTCTCATCTTACCTCCGACAAGATCTGCGCTTTTTCGATCGGCCAGAGAATACCGTTGGATCGTTGACCAGCCGACTCGACTCGGATGCGCAGTCTCTGTTCGAGCTGATGGGTTTCAACATCACCCTCATCATGCTCTCCGCTGTCACCATCATTGCCTGCTCAATCCTCTCGATTGCCGTGTCGTGGAAGCTCGGGCTTGTGGGTGTCTTCGCAGGCACCCCTCCCATGATCTTTGGAGGCTACATCCGCATCAGGATTGAGACGAACATGGATGCCGATATCGACGCCAAGTTCTCAAAGAGTGCGTCAATAGCGTCCGAGAGCGTAACGGCTATCCGTACCGTCTCCTCGCTTGCAATCGAGAATGATGTTCTGTTGCGGTACTCCAACGAGCTTGACTCTGCCATATCCGAATCTCGGGTGATGCTAGCATCCATGATTGCATTCTTTGCTTTTACCCAATCGATCGAGTTCTTTGTCCTCGCCCTTGGGTTCTGGTAAGCTGTTGATTGTCGACTCGCACACATAACCTCACGCTAACGCTGCTCACAGGTGGGGTTCGAAACTCATCCTTGCGGGAGACATCGACTTCTATCAATTCATAGTCTCTTTCATGGCTGTTTACTTTTCTGGTCAGGGTTGTGCAACCATGTATACTTTTGCAAGCAGTGAGTTTGATTTTACCCTACAGACAAGCAGCTACTGACAACAAGCAGGCTTCACCAAAGCAAATGCTGCTGCTAATTACTTCTTCTGGTTATGCGACCTTGAAGGCACAGTCAGGGAGACGGATCAGAACAAAGATGTCGTTCCAGCGACCGGGTGTTCGTCGTTTGAACTTGACAACGTCCAGTTTGCATATCCTCTCGCACCCGACAACCGCGTTCTCAAAGGCGTCTCGTTGACCATCAATCCTGGCGAGTTCGTTGCGTTTGTGGGCGCATCGGGTTGCGGCAAGAGCACGATGGTCTCTCTGCTCGAGCGATTCTACGATCCGACCACTGGTGGAATTGTCATCGACGGGGCCAACAATCTCACCGACCTCAACCCACGACTGTACCGTCGCGCTGTTTCTCTGGTTCAGCAGGAACCCACCCTGTTCCCTGGCACCATTCGCGAAAATGTCTGCATGGGCATTGACCAGGATGACATCGAAGAGATCAGCATCGATGACAACGCCGTGGAATCTGCATGCCGAGCAGCCAATGCCTGGAACTTCGTCAGCTCGCTCCCTGAAGGCCTAAATACGCCTTGCGGCACAGGAGGTGCTCAGCTTTCCGGTGGACAGCGGCAGCGCATTGCGATTGCCAGAGCGTTGATTCGCAACCCCAAAGTCATTCTTTTGGACGAAGCCACCAGTGCTTTAGACACGGAATCCGAAAAGATCGTACAGGCTGCGCTCATTAATACGGCCTCTGCAGGCAACATGATTACGATCGCAATTGCACACCGACTGTCAACGGTCACTAATGCAGACCGCATTTTCGTTTTTTACAATGGGAGGATCGTCGAGGTGGGTTCTCATCTGGAGCTTCTCGCACAGGGCGGGTTATACACAAAAATGTGCGAAGCGCAGAATCTTTGAACCCTCGCTGTACAATATAGAAGCCAGCAATTTTTAGCTTTCGGATACTGTATGTTAGTAATTCAGTTTGTACTGCAATACATGGCCTGGCTCTTGCAAAAGTTGAACCATGTCTTCTGAATCTTTGCAAAACTGGAAGGTGACTACGCTAATTTGATAGACTCGCCTTCAAAACTCGCTTCATCGCCGCCGTTGCTGCCAACAGATCGACCGTCCGTTACACTGCTGCGTTCTCGAGGCAAAGTCACCCTGATATCCGACCTTTTTGGCCTTCGTACGTTTCTTCCTTGGGCCGATTAGCTAAGCTCTGTTGCTTCGGTGAACTCCTTGCAAAAGATGACATGGCGCATCATTGCCACGCATTATCTCGTGGAGAGCTGGTCGAACAGCGTCATCTTTCACGGTAATTCTATCGCGCTATTGAGGAAAGAAAAGCCGAGGGGAAAAAAAGGAAAGCATCGCCAAAGTTTGCGATTCGTAAGTATACAAAATACTCAAGGTGTCGTGGTCGTGCCTGGTGAGTACATGCCTCGTACTTCAACTGATCACTCTCGAGATCACTGGCCTATTCCGTCTAGGTACAGGTTAGATCCGCATCTTGAAGTAGCTCCATCGACGCCTGGTTGTTGTAAAACCAATCTTCCAGTTGCATATTATCACCCATCCAAAGCACTGGATCCAAGGATTGCTGATCAGGCAGGGTTGCACCAATGCCAGAGTGCATTTCATTTTGTGCTTGGTAAATTCCAGCTCTGGGAAACCCCAAGGCGGTCAATTGTGCATCCATTGATGATGCAGAAGGCGCTCCGCTGTTATTGTGCAGGCCGACTTCGATGTAGCGGGCAGCAATCTTGTTTAGTACCTGGAACAAGCGGTACATTTTGGCGGCGGGCTCGGAGACATCGGTCGCTGCGTGAATGGAGCTCACGAATGCATCGAGGCGGACTGAATCTGTGTGATCTCGAGTCTCCATGACATGGCAAAATATGACAATGAAAGGAACGAATGGCGCAAACAGGAGTGTCCTGGGAGTGTTAATTTGGCATGCAAGGAGGCCCGTGCCGTGGGGATAACATACCAGTTGACGTAAGCTGAGAAGTAAATGCCGTTTGACCGATGTAGGACTGCAATGCAATCGTGATGTCGATCCAGGGTTGCTCTCGCTGCTTCGACGCAATCGACATTGAATGTAGTGCAAGACCGCACATCGCTTGGGGCCGCTCGAAATACGTGGGTAAATAGTGAAAGTCGCAGGATCTCGTCGGAGATGGCCCAATAATCCAACAAGTTGTCGCCCGACTTTTGTTTTGCAAGCTTGAGCCATTTGCTCTGAGAGGTATTAGTCGTTCAATTGGTCACACATGAAGATGTTGAAGCTATGACCTACCCTCGTCTTCTCTGTTTCTTGTGCAATTTCATGCAAGTCCGAGGCTAAGAGTTTGACCCTCGACTGCCTCACTTCAGCAGGCTGCGTAAGCGATGCAGGAGAATAGAGCATCTCGTATATATTGCCCTGGCACCTCGCAGTCTTGGTCCACAAGACGTAGAATGCAAGAACTGGTTCCTGGTCGTCGCTAGGTGGGCAGGGTGGGGTTGTGGTTATGTCCCAATCTTGTATTGTCGAGGCTCTGCCTAAACGTAACGACAGGCTTTTGTCGACGTAGTAAGCTGTCCAGAAGAGGAATTCCGCATACCTGGGGCTTACTGAATACTGAGTACTCTGGGTCGGCATTCTATGATAGCCCAGGGTTTGGCATAATTCTGATGCTTTCGAGGACAAGGACCAAGAGAGAGAGCAGGTCGAGAACTCGATAGAATAGAATGCCTGATAAACTGTCAGTGGCTTGTCTAGTCATTGCGGTGAACGAGACGTTCTCCAAACAAAAGAGCTGCAATCACATTGGCAGACGCTGGTAGATGGAGGGGCATTTCGGCTAGCCCTGTCTCAAGATTATCTCGGCAAAGACGTGCATACGCCATGTTGCGCTCTTTTTCGTCTTGTGGTATCTGAGCGGTCAAAGCATGGTCTGAAAATAGCGAGTAGAGGCCAGCGTTGACGCTGATGAAATCGAACGGCGACGTGTCTTCCGAAAAATAGACATTGAGACACAGATCACCGAAAGACTGCATCACAACATACTCGTACACCCACCCTGCCCCAGCGAGGTGTTGGACTTGTAAGGGAGAGCATCAGTCGCACGTTTCCAGGCACGGTGCCTCTAAGGGTTGGAATACGCACCTTCTGCTTTGCGGATCAGGGTCACGGCGCTTTGGATGGGTGGCAAATCGAACTTTTTCTGATTCTTATACCGCGGCACCCTGGCGTTTGGCAGGGCCGACTCTCGTGCTTGTGGCTTCTTACTCGAGGCGTCAGCGATATGCGAGAGGCTGTCCATAGTCATTTGGATTTCCGGATCAGATGGCTTGGAGCCAACGAAAGTCTGCAGGAAGTTGTTCACGAAGACCGAGTGCGCAGACAACGAAGATTCCCCTTCCACGACTGTCGTTCTTGCCGTCTCCGATGGATGTGATTGATCCTGGTAAGGCAAGACCGAGGGTTGGATTATTGGAGGATGTGATGCTTCGCTCACAGCATTGTCAGTATCTCTGGTGGTGGGGCCATGGGTCTTGATGTCTTTTAGCAAGGTTGTGATGTCTTCCAGACGGTGTTCGATGGAGTCAATCTTTCTCTCACTAGACGAGCGCACTAGCATCAGCCTAAAGACGAACCTGGAGGTATAGCACGTGGAGCGGAGGTAGGAAAAGAGGCAAGAACTTGTGTCGTGATGAACTTACTACTGCGGTGTGAGCAGGATGCGTGTTCGTTTCTCCCTGCGCCTGACGGCGGAATAAACACACTTGATATCGGCACGCCGACATGGGAGGCATGGTGATTCTTTGTCGCAACGGATCTAATGGGATGCTTTTAGCGCTGTTGACCAACTCCATGTAGACCTCCACGACCCCCGAGACGCTCTACCGCTAGTCGACATGCGGACACCTGACGAGATAGCAGAGGCAGGACAAGCACACCTTTCGACTCCGGCAGGCCTCACACTATTGTTCCAAAGTCAGCATGACAGGGCCGAGGAGGAGAATATGGTCGACTGACCGCACCGCGGGCCACGGCGAGAGGCTCTGGGTTGTGAGAAGACGACGCTCCAATGGATTCGGGCGTCTCGCCCTGGTCGCTCGGTGAGGATCGCGAGTCATCCATGGGCGAAGAACTATTCGCTGCAGAGCGCGAGACTATCAGAGTGCGGTGGATGGTTTGGCCTACGCAGTTTGGAGTTTAGCAAGGCAGGGTAGAAGGAATCGCGGTGGAGCTGGAGGGCGAGAGCGTGGCGTGGCCCGTTGCTCCCGGCGTCCGTTCGTCTCGGCGTCCGCTTGTCCCGGAGTCCGCCGGGTATGTCTCTTTCAAAAAGTCCTGCATGTCTGGCCAATCCCACGCGGTACCTTCCCCGCTGGTTATCCAACGCTCACAATGAGAAGTATCTGACGACTTCCATACATCATCACCACACCACCTAAGAGAGAGGGTATATCGGCATGATGGCGTTGCACTTCCTTCTACGTCAAAGCTTGTCGATAATGATCACTTCCTCGCAGCCTGATTATCGTAGATAACGCAATGAAGACTGTCATTAACGTAAGATGGATCACCAATGCTACTTGTATAGCCTATAGGTACAGCTGAGATCTTTTGTCGAAGTCAGTGTGCTTGGCTTTAGACAACTCGCCATACCTTGAACCTTTCACGATTATTCTCTGCCGTCGAATTTTAGCAATCACCATCACGCGCCAACATGGTCAAGCGTGCGACTACCTCTGATTCCGACCACGAATTCGCCTGCCCCGCCAGCGCAGCAGCAGCAAAGCGTCAAACACATCAAGACGACGAAATTCCCTCTCCTGGGGCTCCATTGACCAGTTTATGGCTGGGTCTTGCTGCGGAAAGACTAGACAACGGATGTGTCAATGTCGGCTACGCTTGCCACGACGGAACGTATACCATGGACTCTGCGATTGATGTCTTGGAGGAAGATACTCAGGAGTCAATGGTATACTACTTGATCGACAGGATTGATACGTATGCCAGGGCTCATGCGTACAAGTTCATGGGCGCTGGAATAGCGGAACAACTTCTGGAACTGTGTCCCAATCTTAAATCTCGCTTGTGGGCAGATCTGGACGTGATTCCTGTCGCTTGTAGCAGGGAGTGTAACTCCGGTGAAGTGGACGAGGTCGCAGATTCCATGGCAAGAAAATGCGTCTTGTGAGTCTTCATGTGGACTATGTCGACATCCACTCAGTGCTGACTTGATGCAGGGTATTCGCACCAGACCGCCAACTACGTTTGCACGTTGGACATCACAATGATGTCAGAGCGGATCTGGAAGGCCGAGCTGGATTCGCAACGATTGGACAATACTTAGACAACTCAGACCTGGAGACGAAGCGTATGACGGAAATGTATGCGAAGTCTGTCAAAGAACGCAAGGAGAAAATCGCTTTCTTCAGCGCGACACCCCGCGGTGGTGGAGTGGCTCTTATGCGCCACTCGCTCCTTCGATACTTCAAACTGCTAGGAGTAGATTGTTCATGGTGAGCTAAGTCGTTTAGAAGCCCTGAAGTTATGGTGAATTTTGCTGACTGAGTTTAGGTGGGTTCCGAATCCCAAGCCGGCAGTCTTTCGCATCACCAAGACCAATCACAACCTACTCCAAGGTGTTGCGAAGGACGACGAACGATTCACGTCTGAGAGCCGCGAGATGGTAGACACATGGGGTATGGACAACGCTCAGCGCCTCTGGGTGCAAGAAGGATACCCGCTGGCTCCACGATCAAAGGGTGGTGCTGATCTCGTTGTTGTCGACGATCCCCAAATGCCAGTGCTTGTATCGATCGCCAAATGTCTCGACCCTGACCGCCCAGTCATCTTCCGCTCTCACATACAAATGCGCTCTGATTTGATCCAGGATCAGGATTCGGAGGCACACGCAGTATGGGCTTGGATCTGGTCACACGTCGAGAAGGCTGACATGTTTGTGGCTCATCCAATCAGCAAGTTCGTGCCAGCCGAAGTTCCCAAAGACAAAGTGGCGTATATGCCTGCTACCACTGACTGGATCGATGGCTTGAACAAGCCGCTCTCTTCCGAGGCTACACGATCTTATCTCGACGAGTTCAATTCTCTGTGCCAAAAAGAGAATCGGACTTCTCTTGCTTTCCCCGAGCGCGATTACATCGTGCAGATTGCCAGATTCGATCCATCGAAGGGATTCGATGACTGCCTGGCTGCCTATGCACACTTCAGACACAGCTCCCCCTTCTGCAAGGGAAAACCATCGGCCCAGACTCCGCAGTTGCTGCTTTGTGGTCACTCTTCCGTCGACGATCCAGACGGTTCGATGATCTTCCAAAGCATCACCGATACCCTTGAAATCGATTACAGTGAGTTGAAAGACAGTGTAATCGTCATGCGTCTCGGCCCGAGCGACCAGTTGCTTAATGCGCTTCTTCGCTGTTCCCGCGTGGTCCTGCAGCTATCCACCAGTGAAGGATTTGAGATCAAGGTCTCCGAGGCTCTGCACAAAGGCATTCCTGTCATTGCACGTCATGTTGGTGGCTTACCACTACAGGTTCAACATAACAAGAATGGCTTCCTCGTGCAGAGCGAAGATAGGGAGACTGAGATCCGAACCGTCGCGGAGCACCTGCACACACTGTTCTCCGACAAGCAGACGTACAAACAAATGAGCGAGTACGCAACATCCCACATCAGCGATGAAGTGGGAACTGTGGGAAACGCGGTCTGTTGGATGTACTTATTGGATCGCCTTACCGCGAACGAGCCACTGCAACCACATGGAAGATGGGTATGGGACCTAGCAGAAGAGTATGCAGGTGGTGCGAATCTGGACGATGGAATGAAACTACCCAGAAATTTGACGACCTAGGAAAACTTGTACGTTGATAGGAATTCGTTTCTTGTTACCAGAGACTGAATGAACGGGAGAAGGGAAAGCGCTTTCATCTCGCAATAAGCCTAAAGAGCTGTTAATACGTGTATAGTCATCTAACTGCTATGGCATAATCTTCTCCCCCCATGCAATCCCAGACAGCTCCCAGATAATGGCTTGTTTTACATTACCGCAATGGAAGATGGGCAATCTAGGGCATTCTGATACCTTTTGCGCCGTCATGTTCGAGCAAAAATCCCTGCTCACCTGAGCGAATGGATGCACTTGGCCGTCTAGCACTCAATTTCGGCCAAGAGATTGTGGTTTATCACTTATCAAGGTTCCGTGCAGTCATCTTGGATATGTCCCTGGAACCAGCATCTTAAGCCCGAAAAGATAAGTTAACTTACAGTAGCTTCACCAAAGGGAATTAGATAGCCACTGGTCAAACCTGACAATACGCAAGGTGCGCAAAGAAGAGGCAGTTGACGACGTGGGAGCTGCACTCGGGGGTGTAGAGCCAATCCGAGACTTCGGGGAGTGCTGCTTGCAATGAATGATATTCATGTATTGCTAAATACATGTATCCATCGCAACGCGAACAAAGTCATCTCGTTTCAAGGCCGTATTACAAAGACTTCACTCGTGCAGCCACTCCACTTCAGGCCTCTGCTAGTGCGGATGCTGCCTGAAGCTGACCAATTCTCCTCGTTCCGAACCCGTTCTAGAAGCGAAGGAGGAAACCCAGTCTCGTTCTCCATAGCATCGGCTGAATTGCTAAATTTCGGTCTTGTGGGCGACAGCGACGGCACCACGCGGCTGTCAGTAAAAGCCGCGACGAATAATTCAAACTATGTGTCAACGTTACGAAACCCCAACATGGAGATCCCTTCAATTACCAAAGCGCTCCGTGGAGACTCCTCTTCTCCCCAACATGCCCCGTTGCCCGTGACTAACAAGGTCGCTGTAGGTTTCGAGATGGATTCCGTAGTGGATGTGGTGCATAACCCGACATGATTCCTGGCCACGGTCTTTCTCTTTCCCCGTCAGCCCTTGATGCTGCTGCAGTCGAGGAAAGCATCTCTCGCCCAAGATCAGCGTCACTACTGTCGGTGGCGGCCAGCCAAGGAGAGACAAGCTTTTCGAAATTTCCATGCTCCAAACACAACGTGGCGTCGTGGCATCCTCCGGGCCGATGAAATCTGCACGGCCCTGTGGTCCCTCTCCGCCCAGGACATGAGAGCACACAAACGAGATCATTCTTCGCTTGTGTGGCAAGGGTTTCTCGCCTTGAAGGCGAGATAAGACGCATGTCTGATCCAGGAGTACGAACCGTGGAAGACTGCCTCATTGGCATGTTGGGGCGAGGCATGACTCGAGACAAGAAACGCGAAGACACGCGAATAATCTCTAGGCTATCGTGGCGCCGAGATACGAAGTTGCGCCGTTACCCAAAAAAGAAGTCTGTGCCGACTCCAAGTCGATAGCCGACGTCCTGAACTCAATCCCGTTCGTGGACGCCCACGTTTCGCCAACGCCGTTGACAATCGGTATTTGGTCATGGCCTGTCTTACCCTCATTGGTCGTTTGCAATGGAGAAGCAAGCCAAGCGTAACCAGAACAGATGCGAGACAGGTATTACAACGTCGCCTCGCCTTCGAGCCCTTTCTCTCACTTCCACTTAGTCCTCCCATTCCACTCTGCCGCCTCAGACAATCATGGTAACCAACCCGGAGAAGGTCATTGACGAAGAGCTAGCAGGTGTAGAATCCAACAAGAATGGCGAAGTTCAAGACGAGGTCTTTGGCAACGTCGAGGAGGGCGGACCCAACTTCCGCAGCGTCTCCTGGATGGGCGCATCCGTTCTCATGATGAAATCGGAAATGGGCATTGGCATCTTGTCCATTCCACAGGCATTCGGCACTCTTGGACTCATACCGGGAGTCATCGTCCTATTGGCGATCTCGGCAATCACTACCTGGTCGTCATACGTCGTTGGTGTCTTCAAGCTGAAGCATCCCCAAGCCTATGGATTTGCGGACACAGCTGAGATCATCTTTGGACCCATCGGACGCGAGGTCGCCTCGATCGCGTTCTGCCTGCTTTGGATCTTCGTCGCCGCATCCGGATTGCTTGGAGTCTCCATTGGTTTGAATGCTGTCTCATCCCATGGCACTTGTACCGCTACCCTGGTGGCTGTTTCCGCCATTATGGGATTCGGCGTGGCTAGTGTAAGAACGCTGAGCAAGATGAGCTGGCTCGCTTGGGCTGGCATGATCAGTATCGTAGCTGCAGGTGCGTTCAATGGGAACCCGGAGAACTGAACGTCGACTAACAAGCATCGCAGTCTTCTCTCTTACCGTCGCCGTTGGTGTTCAAGACCGCCCCGCCGAAGCACCCCAGGAGGGACCGTACGTTTCCACATGGGTGCTCTTCGGTAGCCCTACATTCGCAGAGGCCATGGCAGCAATTGCCTCGATTATTTTCGCGTTCTGCGGTGTGCCTGCCTACTTCTCTGTCGTCTCCGAGATGGCGGATCCGAGAGAATACCCGAAATCTCTGGCGCTCTGCCGCGGCGTTGCAACAAGCGTCTATCTTACCATCGGTATCGTCGTCTACTACTACTGCGGTATCTATGTTGCTTCGCCTGCATTGGGATCTGCTGGCGTTCTCATGAAGAAAGTCTGCTACGGTCTCGCCATCCCCGGATTGATCATGTCTGAGACCCTCTATCTACACGTAAGCTTCCTCAAGTCTCTAACATCTAAGCGCACATACTGACAACCAACAGATCACGGCCAAATACATCTTTCTTCGCCTTCTCCGTGGTTCCAAGCACCTGACAGCCAACACGTTTACGCATTGGGGCACCTGGCTGGGCTGCACTGCCATCACGACCATCATCGCCTACTGCATTGCAAGCGGTATTCCCGCCTTCGGTGGTCTTGTCTCTCTTGTCGGCGCCCTGTTCGGCACTCTGCTCTGCTTCCAGCCGGAAGGCATCATGTGGCTCTACGACAACTGGCATTCGTACTCTCGTGGATCGCCCCGATGGATCGCAATGGTTTGCTGGAGCATCCTCGTCATCGCCATTGGAACTTTCCTTATGATCGGAGGCACCTATGGATCGATTGTCGGGCTCATCAACACCTTTGCGGCAGACGGTGGCTCTTCCGCTTGGAGTTGCGCGGACAACAGCAATTCGGTTTGAGACATACGATAGTACCGGAGTTGCATGCATGAACAGCGACATCCGAGCAGCGAACCAAATTTTAGACGAATACATTTTACATTAAGATCATGACCCACTGCTAAATTTCTGAGTCCCAGCGCTAGTGATTTCATTTCTCACTTCTTCTGAACCCTGAGAGACTTCGACCTGTCATCAATTGTTTATCCGACCCGACCTTTGAAAGATGCGACTCCCCTTATTGTCCGGGATACGGGCTGTCGCTATCCGTTCGTCGCGCTCCGAAGTCGTATGCACGCTGTCCTTTGCCATCGAAGTTGTCCGTAAAAAGTCGAGCCAGGCCAGCTTCGGATCCAAAGGCAGCAGCGGCATCGTGTGTGGAGTCAATATAATCGACAGTATCGCAATTTCCACCCGTAGAATCATCGCATGACGGAGGAAAGGCATTCATGAAGTTCAGGAAGCGCTCATCACGGTTACTCCCGTCGTGTAAGCGCCGCATCCGTCGACGGTGTAATCGCCCTGGTCCTTGATGGAACGCAGCCACGACACTTGCTTGCTTTGGAAGTTTTGGCGTATGGCTTCTCGACCCTGGCTGACGAGACCTTGACCGTATTGCTGGCTAGCATTGACGTAGTTGCTGAATCCCTCGGGGTAAACATCATACGTATCGCAGTCTACCGCAGGTCCTTGGGGTCTGTCGGTACTGAGCCAGACCATCGAATTGGGGTCCGCGGGCCAGAAAGTTACGGCGACACGATCAGAAGCGACAGAGGTGAGAGCCGCGTAGCGCTGCACAAGTTGGCTGCCCATCGAGTGTCCGGCGACGACCACTTCCTTTAGGTTGGGAAAAGCATCTTCGTCCTTGAAGTAGGCGACAATCTCGTCGAGCACGTGGAAAGAAGAGATGTTCGTGCTCGATGAGGGATAGATGTTGTTTCTCCCATACGCCCAGTCGTTATCAAACCATACTAGAGCATTCGAGGTTGACTCTTGCGACTGGTCGTTCCAAGGAAATGAGGTACCCTTGTCTTGCTCATTCGCAAAAACTGGGGTCAGAATGGCGGTGTTGTCGACGCTAGGACCAGAGGTGACTTTCTTCAGAGCATCAAGTGTCTTCAAGCAGTCAGTGGGTGTGGCTTCCTTGAGGGTGGACGATGCGGAACTCACAAATCCCTCGTAATCGGCAGCATTTCTGTTCATGCCAAACATCATAATCACAGCGCGCTGCACCGACGACGGTTTCAGCCGCTGTCCATCGCTGCCTAGAGAGTAGTAGTTGAGCAGTGTGAGCTGGTCGTTCGCTCCTGAAGGATCGGAGATGCGGAAGTATGCTACTTCAGAGCCTTCATGCGACGGGAGTGTTCCAGAGATCGTGTCGCCTGCGTACTGCTGAGCGACAGCCGCAACACCGAAGAACGCAAGAAGGGTGGAGGCGGGGAAGAACATGGTGCGAGAGTTGATGTTGCGGGGATGTGAAACAAAATCTGCAGAGAACATGAAGCGATACAAACATTCTTATTGTAGCAGTCAGCGAGCATGTATTCTTAGAGCAAGGATGGATTCGCGATCGCCAAAGATCTTCACGCAACGTTTGGTTCACCCGCCTCACCCAAGCCGATCATCATCGTGTTGCAATATCGATCTCGTATTCTTTTCACGGAAAAGGTCACTCGGTCGTCGGACGACGTCTTGCTGTAAAGGTGTATGGTAGGGCAAAATTTTGATGTGTTGTGGCTTCTTTGTCTCAAGGCTCAACCTAATCACTCGTTGAAGCTCCTTGGCCAAATGGTCACAATCTTCCAGATGAATCACTGAAGATTCTCCAAGGCTCCTCATTCCTTGATCGGGTATCTAATGTTAGCGACATGCAGGAAGATTTTCCCATGTAGAAGCCAGCAAAGCCACAAAAATTAATAGGGATCGTCAGGAACACGGCAAACTTCAAGGTTAGAGTTTAGGTTTAGCGTTGACGCCACGAGCCGTGAAGCTTGTGACGCGTATTCAAGATGTCGCACCCAGCACATCTCCTGAGGACCGAGTACACAACAATATCATTTGCCGAGGTCACCAGTCTTGTGGCATTCATATTCTGGAGGTAGATTTACGTACCTCAATTGAGTTTAGAGGGCGCTCGTACTCCGCAACTGCTTCGTGTCGCGATATGGTTGGTCAAAAACGAAATTTCACACCTCAATAATCAAGTAAATGCTTCTTCGTTACAGACAAGCTCAGGGGAGGGCGGGAGATAAGCTATACGGTCTTTTACGATCATCTGCAATTTTTGCCTGCCTACGCAACGCCCACGGAATTCCAACCTCCGATCAGTCGTTCCTTTACGCAATTCCCTGAAAGCCTCAAGTTTCGACTCGTACCTTGATGCACTGGTGAATCAATCACCAGGTCTCTCGATGATGAACCGATTCATGGCCAAGGATATCCCATCATCTTGTGCCCTGTTCTCAAGAGCAATCCGTCAAATCATCTTGCACGACTAGTATGTCAGCATTCCTTGCCAAGTGCTCGAGTGATTTGGTCTGGTTCTTGAAAAGCAGATCTAGCAGTCCGCTCATGATCTCGTTCTGTCCCTTTTCAAGCCTCCTGGCATCCAGTGTTCCAATGACTTGCTCAACCACCGGCTTTGACGAGACCGGAAGCGGGTAGTTCATGAGAAGCATTGGAACGTCCATGAATGAATAGTGCTGCGTGTCCCGCACGGCCAGCAACATCTTTGCAGCGTTCACATTCTGGTAAAACTCATCCCAACCGGGCAATGGCGGAACAGTATTATTGGCGCTTCTCGTGGACGCCACCAGCACAAACGGTTTGCCTTTGAAGCCCTGCTCGCCCACGGGACCAAACACAGTGCCATCAAAATTGAGACCGCCGATGACAGAAGAGTCTTCCTGGGCAGATATGGCGGCTGTGGCGCCTCCGAGCGAGTGACCGAAGACGGCGATCCTTTGGGAATTATATGTTGCCGGAAAATTGCCCAAAACTCTCGACATGAGTATTGTGTTGAAAAGCTGGGATGCGAGGAAGGACACATCGCCGGTGCGGATCTTCATTCGTCAGTCTCCTTCACATCATTGATTGAGGTGGCGTTGCAGTCTACTCGTACCTTCAATAAATCCAACAACGCCATTGAGTTGTCACCGCTAATTGTTCCCAGGTCGAGAGTCGAATTAGCAACACTGCCATCGGGAAACTCCACTACATACGTCTCGTGAGTGTGATCGACTGTGATGACGATATGACCCAGACTCGCCAGAGATCTCGCCAATGCGCCGTAAAGAAGCCTCGAGCCGCCCAAACCTGGCGAGAAAACAGCGATGGATAAGGCTCTTCTCTCGGAATTATCCGTCTTGACCGTAGACATGTTGCAGAACTCCATCTCGAAATTGTCAAGCATGCCTTTCGGTAAGCCTAGCTCGGCACCTACTTGACCAAAAACAGTGGCGGTGCGCGGCGGTAGATACGGTACAACTTCCGAATCGCAGTGGTGTCCGGCAGCGATGGGTAGATACGCTGAAGCCATGAGGCGGCGTTTGATGTCTGGCTCGGGCGCCAGGGGATCTGTTCGATTCTGGTCGATGAGCTCAAAATGCTTCACAGCGACAGAGTAGGGACCTGGGGGAGACGGAACAAGAAGGGCTTGTGTGGCCCCAAAGAACAGAGTAAGTCTCAGAAAATGCATATTTGTTGGAACTCAGCAGATTTCGTGAATTTCGATCTCGAATGGATTTTCCGGAATAACGGTCGATGGGCGGTCTATTTATATTGTATGCCTCCAAGAGCAAGGTATTGATCCATCAATATTGCGTGGTACTAAGTCATTGACATTGGCAAATGGAAATTATGAAACAAATACGAGAATATTCAGCGCGGTCTGTAGTTCCGCGCTGAAGTCCTGCTTTGGGAGAGAAAGACTGTAGGTATGGAGAATTACTCGTTCATGTCTTCAAAGGCGACGTCTCCACCAAAAAAATGCCCTTCGTGGTCCTTCGAGCTTATTGGCTGCGTCGTACAAATCTTAGGCCTCAGGAAACACTTATGCAGGTCCCGATCCTTCGTCTAGCTCGGCCGGACAAGTGATCCGGGTTTGAGCGATCTCTCGTGTCAGCAACCGCATCTTCTCTTGGTCTGGCATGACAGAACCAGAGACGCAAGCGAGTACGCTAGCTAAGATGAGGGAAGGTACAGAATATATTGAAAATCGTTTCAAGAATAATGAGGCAGCAGCAAAAACCTTCTCTCTTTTGATCGTGCTTTTTGCTTTCATGGGTATTTATTGACAAGTCGCACGCTGATGCGATGCGCTGCCGCCTCCCAGTCGGCTCGACTTCACCACTTCACTTCTCTTCTCGACAATGGCAGAGGAGCCGATTCCCGCGCGCTCTAAGCGTCAAAGAGGTCCCTATTCACGTATGATCTGCCTTGGATGTCAGCAAAGACGCATCCGCTGTGAGCTACCCAGCGAGACCGAGGTTCCAGGTCCAGGAGAATGCCTAAATGTACAGACGCCTTGCTACCGATGCAACAGACTAGGCATTCCGTGCATTGTCCGGCAAACTGTCTTGGGGAGACCTTCCACCGATGATAGCTCGATGTCTGTAACAGAGTTACCCTCTGTGAGCAGTGCCGAACCTCCGGCCAGATTGACGGCACAAGCTAACCGATGGTTGTCTACACCACAAGAAGAGGCATCACTCAACATTAGCGCTACACCTGGTTGTGGCACATTAAGTTGCCCTGAAGATGCTCCGGCCTCCGGAACGATGCTCAACAAGCCAGGTGACAAGTCATACCACTACAGCACACAGCAAGAGCTGATTTCACCCTCTTCTTTCTCGCCACGACATGCCGGGACTGCTCCTGTTAGGTCGGAAAAGGTGCAGATCCTCCCGTTACGACGACCACCAGCTCTAGTGGACTCCGATGTGCCACGCAAGAGCACGCAATCCGACTCCAGCGATAGCCAGACTACTAAAACAAAGCATGCTAGGGCTAGCAAGCCCAAAGTGCGGACAGGCTGCTTGACATGTAAGATCCGCAGGGTAATACTCACGACAAGTCTTCGAAGATTCTTCGAGCTGCTTACTTCCTGCCTTAGGTGAAATGTGACGAGACGAAGCCCGCTTGTATCAAATGCGGTAGCACGGGGCGAAGATGTGATGGTTATACCGAGCCTCCTCCAAGGAAGAGGAAATACCAAAACATCAACAGCAGTCTACCTGTTTGTCCTGTGCCAACGAGGGGGCTGGCTTTATCTGCTCTCAAGACGACATCCAGCGAGTCTCGGGGGCTGGAATATTTCTGCGTGAAGACGGCGCCCTACATGGGCATGTACTTTGATGGCGACTTCTGGAGCGGTCTCATCCTTCAGGCGAGTATCTTCGAACCGGCGATTGCACATGTCATGGTTGCTGTGGGCGTCTTCGCTGAACGCCGGGAGAGTCTCGATACCGAAGGACAGCCCGCTTCACAAGCACGACCAGGGGGAACACAATGGGATGCAGCGGCACTCAATCGAAAGCGAATATCTTCTGAAAACGACCCCGTGGCTCTCATCAACTACAACAAGTCAATCAGTTTATTGAAGAGGTACTCTTCATCTGAGAACACAGAAACGGTCCTATTGGCCGCCATCCTTTTTGTTTGCGTGGAGTTCCTACGAGGAAACGATGAGGCCGCTCTGCAACACTTCAAAGGCGGAATGGCTATCATCATGCAAACTTTTTCTCGCGCGGACAGCTCTCCCAGTGCAAGAGAAATGGCCAACCGCATCAAAGCGACCATCATGCCATTCTTCAACCGTCTGGAGATGCTCTACATGCTCTTCGGCAACGACACAGCCTGGCCGTACCATGTCACACTTGAAGAAAGCATCCCTGCCACGTTCTCCTCCGTCAAACAAGCTCGCGAGAGCATCGTCCATCTCATGAACCTCTCCCTGCATTTCGTGCGCAGCATGGGCCTCTTGAAGTACTCCCCATCGCCTCTCCCTTCTTCTGCCATTGAAGGGCAAGCGGCTTTGCTGTGTCACCTGGAATCGTGGCGTTCAGTCTTCTCGGCCTACCAGACCGAAAACGCCTCGCAACTGACCTCCTCAGACATCTACGCTAGCAACGTCCTCGAAATCCACTGCATCATCGCCTCAATTTGGGTGAGCGTGTGCACATTGCCCTTCGAAAGCGCAAACGACGCACACATCCCCTCCTTCACAAAGGCTGTCACGCTCGCAGAACAGCTCTCCTCGTCAGCGGCGGCAGGCACTTCCGCACAACGGTCACGGTACAGCAACACCTTCCTGCTCGACATGGAGATCGTGGGGCCAATTCACTGGGTGAGCATCAAATGCCGGGATCCGAGCCTGAGAAGGCGGGCGATAGCGGTGCAGCGCAGCACGCAGCGAAGGGAGGGCATTTGGGATTCGAAGGTGACGGCGGCGGTGGCGGAGAGTGTCATGGCGGCGGAGGAGACGGGTCTCGATGTGGAGCATGGGGAACTGCCGTGCGAGGCGGCAAGGGTGCATTTTTCAAGTTTGGACTGGGGAGCGGGGATCTCTCCTGTGAGGACTGTCATAACGCATCAGACGAAGCCGTATGGCGTGTATGGGGAGTGGCATGTTTGGCAGGAGGTGGTCTGGTATGAATGAATTGTTAGTAAGGTATTGATCTGAGCGTATAGCTGACGGCGGTGCTTGTCTCGGCTTGCATGGGGGAAAGAGCAAGATCAACTCATTTGAAGGTCAGTCGGTGATACGGATGAGATTACTAATTCGCGCCGCGATCATGTCAGAGAATGATTGAGAAAGGTCAGGACGGACTGGGGACTGGGAGCCTGAGAAGCAGGCCTGATCCAGAGCATTGTGCTTTCATTCTTCATCTGAAATACATATGTCATCATCAATTGCTGCCGTCACGCAGCGCATTCGTTATAGGGGCATGATTCCAACTCCACACCTGTCGTGTCTCGACAAATCAGACAGCTGAGTTACAGAAGCATAGCACCACATTCTTCGGTTGCCAGCATCCGTGCTTGGAACATCTACTGCTTCTTCTTGCCGGTATCAACACCCAGTTCTACGGGCAACACGGTGCCATTGAACTCAGCCATGGTCAAGCCATAATGGCTCTTGATCCTCGGCTCCCAGTTCTCCGCGAATCTCTCCTCGGTAAGCATGGGAACCAAATCGTCAACGCGACCACCGAAAATGGTCAACATGGTGGACGAATTGGCGCTGCCGAACATATTGTGAAACAGGCTCTCAGAGTATTGCGGGTTTTCCTTCCTAGCCTCAATCCTCCTCTTGCTCAGAGCCCTGCTGAGATCGGCCTTTGTGAGAAGCTTCTCACCATTAGGACCCTTGCCAGTGGCGCACTCGAGGAGCCACCTGACGAGCTCGAGATCCGGCTTGCCTTGGTCTGGGACGAGTGCAGAGTCGCGGCGGGTCAGGCTGGCATCGTGCTCAATTTCGTTGTGCTTGCTGAGTTCTTCCAGGTCGAAGCTGTCGGACCAGTAGGAGCGGTTGAGAAAGTTTGCGGCGAAGGACGGGACGAAGAAGCAGAATGTCGGTGCGAAGTTGTAGGTCTCGTGTATGGTGCGCTTGAGGTCGCGGAAAGTGATGTTGCGGCCGGAGTGAGGAAGGATGCCGTGGTTAGCCTGTGCAATGATGGGTCAGCTGCCTGCAGAGCTTGCCAGTGTGGAAAGAGTACGCATTGGGTGGAATGAAATGGAAAGGCTCTTACCATAGCATTCAGCATTGGGCAGGCAGACCTGGAGTCGCCTTCTCTAGGAGCGACATAGGCAGGCCACTTGCCTCGGTGTCCAGGAACACCAGCCGGGACGACATGGCCGTATTCGCGTTTAGGGAGAGCGAGGTTGAGGATTGCCAGTCCCAGGTCCCAGAGCATGACCAAGAGCTCGGTGATGACCTTGGTGGCCTTTTGAGTGATGGCACCCATAGTGGGAAGAGTCCTAGTGAAAAATGCTTGTGCTGAGAAGGACTCGATGTTGGGAAGACAAACAGATCAGGCTTGACATGTAGTGTCTACTAGGAACGAAGGACATGTAGCTCCAAGTGCGACGGTGACGACGGCCCGTCTGTGAGGTCTCGGGCATTTTGCATTTCGAGCCAGCTCACGACGATGAGAGAGATCGGCAAGATTAGTAAAGTTTGGCGTTGACTGGTTCCAATGGCTGTTGCACTTGGTTGGCTTGGGCGACTGCGCATATACCGTTTCTGGCGGTTGGCG
>MSJI02000130.1:4181-37271 GCA_001931905.2 Cladosporium sp. IMV 00045
TGCGTGGCGTTTTGGGCGCGGTGCTGGGCGAGAGCAAGGCGGAGCAGCAAGAGAGGTTGAGGGAGGTGACGAGTCAGGCGAATGATCTTAGTGGGTTGGTGAAGAAGCGGAAGGCGAAGGTTGATGTTGTTGAGGATGGGCAGGAGGGGAAGGGGAAGAAGGCCAAGGTGGAGGAGAAGTAGAACGGAGTGAAGTGGAGTGAAGTGTGAAATTTCAATGTCGTCGACGGCGATTTGTGAGGACTTGAAAGGGGGCGTGTGATGCGTCTCTTGCTTGTGTACGATTCAATAACTTTTGTCCCGTTCTTGATACCCAATATAATGAAAAGGCATTTTGCATTCTCATCCGAGCTTTTCGGTTTTTTTTTCCCCCTCAGCGTGGCTTGTTGGTATCGTGAATCACTGTACAGAGCATGCATACAAGTGTGATACAAAACGTACAAAAGCAGAATCGCATCTGCGAACAATTTTTACTCGTCAGGCCTATTTCCCTGCCTATGTGCCCACTTCTTCACCACCACCATCACCACCACCACCACCAACCCCTTCATCCCCATCCCTCCCCTCCTCGCCATCCCCTTCTGCTCCACCACCACCACCAACTTGACCCTCATCAAACCTAAACGCAATCTCCCTCCCCACCTGCCCCGGAATGACCACCCTCTGCCTCGCCCTCGCCTCATTCGCCTCCTCCGCCTCCCTGACCGCACTCCTCCGCCCCGAAGTCCTCCTCGTCGACCGTCCCATCTCCGCAGTCTCCAACGCCCTCCTCTCCGCATCCAGCCGCCTCGCCTCCTCCATCTGCGCTTTCGTGCGGCGGCGTTTGCGCGGTTTGAACGCCGCCGTGCCCTCCACTGCCCCTTCTTCTTCTCCTTCTTGCTCCTCCGCGGGAGCTTCCTGCTCGGCCCCTTCGCCCGCCTGCTCCTCCCCCCCGCCGAGCTGGGGATCGAGCGCGAGAGCGAACGTCTGCGCCTCCGCTTCCGCTTCCGCTTCCGCTGCGCGTCGGGCTTTCTCGGCGTTGCTGACGCGGCCGCGCTTGCGACGGGGTGCTTCGCTCATGAGTTCGAGGCCGAGGTTGGAGCGGCGAGAGGCGTTGGAGGGCACGCCGCCGCCGCGGGGCCCGCCGCGCGGTCGGCGGGTGTAGGTGGGGAGGGGGAGGGGGAGGGGGAGAGGGGAGGCTTCTTCTGTTGCGGTGGTGGGGGTGGGTTGGGTTGTTGGGGGTTGAGTTGGTGTTTCGCTTGGTGTTGCGCCTGCTCTCGCTCCTGCTCCTGCAGGTGAGTCGAGGTTTTCGCCGGGCGGCGGGGATGTTCTGCGGGGTTCTGGGTCGTTTGCAGCAGAAGCGTGGAGGGCGCGGAGCTCGTCCGCGTCGCGCGCTCCTCTGTAGTAGACTGGGACGCGGAAAGGGATTCTATGCGCGTCGGGTTCGCCTTTCTTAAGTTTCACGGCGGAGAGGCGTTCCATGAAATCGGCCTGGGCGGCGAGATGGGGATCGTTGATTTTCCGGCGGGGGATGACCAGGGGTTTGTTGGGGTCTTGGGGGACTTCGAAGGGGGCACTGCGGTCTTCCGTATCGCTAATATCGGAGGCGGTGTTGTCTTCTGCTTCGAGCGGTTGGGCTGCGTTTTCGCTCCCGGTGAGAGCGTGGTCTTGAGAGCCTCGTTTGCGCTTTAGATTTGCGGGTTTGGCGACCAGTCTTGATTGTGAGGAGCTGACTACGTCGAGCACATGGCCGCTGAGTTTGGGGTCTGATACGACGCCCGGGTTGGTGATCCAGAATTGAGTCCCGAGGTCGGTGAACCAGTGGCAGCTGTAGAATCCATTGTTGAATTTTACGTAGGGCTTTTCGGTGTGTAGATCCAGAATTTGCAGCTTGCCAGACTGGTTTGCTACATCGTCGCCTTCGATCTCGGTGACGTCCTGACCGTTCGCCTCGACGGGAGCTGTGAGTGCAGTTTCCCCGGCAGTCGTATTGGTGGTATTTTTGTCCGGACGAATGAGCTTGCCGTTTTTGGCATATGTCTTTTCCTGGATGGCGTTTGGGACGTGAGTGGTCAGATCCAAGGTGAAGTAGATGTCCTCGGTCTCATTATCGTCATATTCGTATTCCCAGTCCGAGTCGTTGGCGGTGTTGAGTGATGATCTTGGTGGTGGCTGGGCCGATGAGAGGTGGGATGGCGTTGATTGTGTGGCCATTGTTCTATGAGGGTAGCAGCAACGTGGTTTGGAGCGATGGGGACATTGGTCCCGACGTCGGATCACAAGACAGCGAGACTACCACCTGCAGCAAGGGTTGACTTTGTTGTTTTATGGGATGGTGGTGGAGCTGTGCAAGTGGTGTAGATGTCGCATGGAAGACGTGCGTGGAGACGGAACGTCGGATGATTGGTGGATGGGAGTGAATTTGCGGGCGCTTGTGAGGGAAGGCTCGACTGGGCTTTGCGTGAGAGAGGCAGGCAGTCAGCCCTGCGAGCTATTACCGATTTCACCATCAAGTAGACGGCATTTGATTGATTCGATGCGTGTGTCTACCTGGTAGGTATATGGGTACCTGAGGCAAACAGGTCAAAAATCATTGACGATCTTGTGTCGTCTGCAATTCATATACGGCATGCATCGACCTCGTCTATCTATTGGCTAGACCTGGCTGTGCAGGCAAGCAAGGCGGATTTCCAATCGTACCATAATAATCCATACCATCATACATGTACGCCTGTGCCGGATGAAGCCTCGTCTCCCGGAACGCCTCATCCTCCCTCCTGCAGCTTACCTACTGCAGTAAGGTGTCTCTCATATATACATCCTTCCATTCTCCATCGCCTTCTCGCTCATATCCTCACTTTGCCCTGTCAGCTCCATCATCATTATAAATCACTTGATTTCATCCGCAGTATCTCCCTCTCACTCTCCACCTCCTCCAGCCTCTGCAGATCTCTCCCAAGCGCCCGCAACCCTCCGCGACCCACATCCGACCGACATCGCATTTGTGTAAGGCGGACTAGGTGTGGCAGCGCAGGGTCATAAATCTCCAATCCGGATCCATCGGCCCCGGCACGCCCGGATCTCGTCTCGAAGAAGAAAAGGCCCTGGCAACTCTATACACCGCTGTGGAACTCTGGCAAGCCCTACGTCGTCACGCGCCTTCTTCTTACCTGGATGTAAGAACTCTCGCCCACTTCCTCGTATATCACAACCTACTTGCTCTCTCTCTCTCTCACTCCTTCACCCGCAGAGGTCGTTGCCAATCGCTGATAACGCCGACATCCATCCATCCACCCACATCTTTCCCCCACTCACCCCGCGGTCAGGAACCGTTGGCTTTCCACGACATCACCACCGGCGCATTCTCAAGCACGGAATCCCGCACTGTCCTTGCATCACCCTCCTCCGCTCGTCAGCATTCACCGATGACCGTCCCTCTGTAGCAATCGCCTCACTTCAACATCCACTCCCACACAATTCACTCATCAATGACCCGGTAGGCATACGCTCTCTTGCGAATGCCGTCGAGTGCACGATCCTTGCCGGTTGCAAACCACCCTTCTCCCATGCAACGATTCGGCCGAAAATGCTTCGCCGGCTTCATCGCAGTGGCTCTTTGCTACATTGTGCTCAATGGCGTCGGAGCATACATCACCGGGACCATGACCGCTGCCGAGATGGCTGAGAACGAGAAATGGATCGCAAGCGGAAAGCTATGGATAGACCGCCAGATGTGTCGATGGCTGGGCATATGCGGCTTATTCCATTACCTCAACAAGTCCGCTTGGACATCGCAACACATCACCGACGACATTCCCCAACCTACACCGCAATGGAGTGACTATTGGATATCGGGCGGAGACCCAGACGATTGGTCGGATGAAGAGCGTCAGCTGCGAGAGATACCCCAGTACGTCTTCGACTACGCGCCCTACGTTCACTTGTTCTCTGGAGAAAACTTCTGGCCTTGCGATATTGCCGAGCACTTAGTACACACCACGCCTTACCTAAACTACACAATGATAGAAGAGCTGGAGGACGATCGCAATCTTACAAACTTGAATGACCTTAATGGGGTCGATGGGGGTGTCAGTGGGAAATACATATATCTGCAGAGCAATGATAATGTCGAGGAACGGCCACGCTGGCTCGGTGGCAACAAGAACATCCCAAATGCACCGGAGATGCGGAAGGATATTGGCTTCGACGCGCCCTGGCCTGACCTGGGTGATCTTAAGGATTTTGACTTGGAAAAGGCACAGCAGCAAGTCTTGAAGGAACAAGATGAATCTGCACAGTCTCAGAACGCGCCACCCACTAATCCAACAAACTTGCGCGTCACCGAGGACGGCCGCTGCGGAGGCAACAGCGGGCTTACGTGTGAAGGGAGCAAGTACGGCCAATGTTGCTCAATCTACGGGTATTGCGGCAATGATGCTGCTTACTGTGGCGACGCTTGCGATCCTCTAGCTGGCAAATGCCCCGATCCTCTAGCACCCAAACCTCATCGTGACCTCAAGAAGCGCCAGCACAATCTGGACGGCGAGAAACACCGCCCTCAAAAAGGTGGACGCAGCAGCGCCCCGGCAATTCTCGTAGTGGTCCCGAAGGACGATGGAATCGTTGACGCTTTCTGGTTTTTCTTCTATTCCTACAACCTAGGCAACAAAGTCCTCAACGTCCGCTTCGGCAACCACGTCGGCGACTGGGAGCACACCGTCGTCCGCTTCGTCAACGGCCGCCCGGAATACGTCTACCTATCCGAACACAACTTCGGCGAAGCCTACGCCTACCACGCCGTCGAAAAGTACCTCCCCGCGCAAGACGACACCGGCACCATGCTCGGGACCTGGTCCAACGCCACCGCCGCGCGCCGCGCAAAGCGCCCCGTCGTGTACAGCGCCACAGGCTCGCACGCCATGTACGCCACACCAGGCCTACACCCCTACGTTCTCCCCTGGGGCCTCTTGCACGACCAAACGGACCGCGGCCCGCTCTGGGACCCGGCGCAAAACGCGCACTCGTTCGTCTACGACCGCGCCTCCCACGTCCTGCGCGCTTCCACCCACTCCCCCAAGGCCCCCGTCAACTGGTTCCACTACGCCGGCCACTGGGGCGATAAGTACTACCCGCTCTCGGACCCGCGCCAGTACCGCTTTGCCGGCGAGTATCATTACGTTAATGGGCCCACGGGCCCGAAGTTCAAGAATTTGGGACGAGAGCAGGTTTGTCAGGGCAGGGGCTTTTGCAAGATTAGGCATTGGCTTGGGGGAGGGAGGGGGGCGGACCATTTTCCCGAAGAGGAGGAGATTGAAGAGGGGGGGTTGCCCGGTGGGAATGTGACGGGTTGGAGTATGAAGTGATTGGGTGATTGATGAGGTTTGGCTGTGCTTTTCGTTTTTGTTTCTTTCCCTTTTCCAATTTCCTGGATGCGTTTTCGACCTTGATTTCTTGGATTCCCCTCTCGACGGCTTGGATTTTTCTTGCGAAGGCGCAAAGCACGAAGATACCCCTACCATTCCTTCCTTTTTTCGTTCATCTCCGTCTTGTAAGGCGAGCTGGATTCTGTTGCCCTGGGTACGGGCTTTGCTTGGAATTTTCTTTATTCTTGTTACGAGCATGCTTGCAATGATAGACGATACAATGACACCGATATTTTATCTTTCCTTACAACAAGACTGTATATGCTTCCAGAGTTAGGCTCATATGCAAAGCAGAGATTCGTGGCGATCGACCTACATATGTACATGTGTGCCATTCCTCCGCCTAATGATAAATATGACATCAAGATACCTTACACTCCGCACACTTCTTATCACAGAGATCCTTCGGCCAAAAGCAAAACGTTCGACACTACTATCCTAATGATACCTTATTCTATACTACCTACGTGTAGATTCTGAAAATCCAACTATCGTACTTCCTCCCCGATTGATCACCATACACAATTTACAATCATCGCAACCCAAACCCCTCAAACACCACCGTCATGAAAACCCCAACATCCTACATCCTCACCCTCCTCCTCGCCCTCACCATCAGCACACAACAAACCCCCCTCCACCCTCACCCGAACCAACAACCCCTCTCTCTCCCTCTCCCCGCACCCTCAACCCCAACCCTCCGCCCAATCCACCCTGCCGACCTCCCCTCCCTCACCAACCTGATCATCGACGCCTTCCGCCCCTCCGCCACATGGCACTACCTCATCCCCAACTTCGCTGCCCACGAGCCCGAGTTCCGCGCCTGCATGGTGCGGCAAGTCGAGCGGGAATGGGCGAATCGACACCGCAACGCCACGTTCGGGAATGTAATCACCGTGCCTGCCGACGAAGCGAGCGGAAGCGGCGCAAGAACAGAGGGCGGGGAGGAAATCGTCGCCGTCGCGCTATGGAACATTCGCGACGAAACAAACCACCACATCCATACCCACCCTCTTCTCGTCCTCCTCTCCACCACCTCCCCCGCCTCCTGCCCCGACATCAACACCACGCGCGCTCTCTCCCTCGCCGCGCAACAGTCCTCTCTCGAGCAAAGGTACCTCTCCCCCCTCGCCCCGCGCCAACTGTACCTGCACACTCTGGCGACGCATCCGAGCTGGGACGGGCACGGGTTCGCGGCAAGGCATTGTATTTGGGGGCAGCATTTGGCGGGGGAGATGGGGGTGCCTGTTACGCTGACGGCGACGGAGGCGGGGTGGCCGGTTTATGATGCGTTGGGGTGGAGGGGTTTGAGGAGGGAGACGCTGAGGGGCTTGGAGGGGGAGAGGGTGGGGGAGTGGGTGGAGGCGATGGTTTGGGAGGGGGAGGGGGAATGATTTTCTTTTGCTTGTTGTTTTCTTTAACTCATCTTTTCTACTTCACCTGTTGCTTCTTGGGATGTTGGGTGTCTGAGAGTGCATCGCGGACAGCTGGGTTGGTGCTTCAGTGATTATATGTACTACATCTCTGGAGATCGTAAGGCGGGGTAGAATATTGGGGCATTAATAATCGGGAGAGATCACATGTATACGAAGATCGCTTTGTATATAGCATAGGAGATATTTTTTTATCAGATCGGCATGCTTGTTTGGAAGCCATCCTGACATCGCTCCTCGGTCTTCGCTCCTCCAAACGTTCATGCAGCTGAGGTGGATACGGACGGCTCTCCAACCGGAGTGCCGGAATGGTCAGACTACGTCTGCCAGAGTTGCTGGTGTAACACGTCGCTTGTAGCTGATAGTACTTGTACTCCGTCTGGGAACATCGATAACCTGTCTATTGGTTCAATCTCACCTGACTTCTCAAATCGATCGTCAGATCCTCGTTGATACCCATAGCTCATCCACAGCTACCAATCATGGCCTCAAAGTACAGCAAGCAGGACCTTTATGATGTTTCTGGTCTGGTGGCGGTCGTCACTGGAGGTAAATTTCTATCAGCCATCATCCCAATAGCATGACAGATTACTAACTTCAGAACAGGTGGCTCAGGACTAGGTCTCATTATCGCTCGAACACTAGAAAGTAACGGAGCAAAAGTCTACATCACCGGCCGCAACGAGCAAAAACTCCAAGAAGCCGTCAAACTCGCCGTTCGTCTCTTGCCCACAAAATACCAAATTCCCATTCAAAAACCAAACCCAATCTTACAAAAAAAAAAAAACACCAGGAACACAACAACCTCATCCCTATCCAAGGCAGCACGACCTCCCACTCCGACCTCCAACGCGCCGTCGACCTCATCACCCGCGAAACAGGCCACATCGACCTCCTAATCAACAACGCCGGCCAAACAACCTTCGACTCCTCGCCCAACGCCCGCCCCAAACCCAACGCAGACTCCTCCGCCGCAGAAGTCCGCGACTACTACTTCAACTACCGACCCCAGCAACTCTGGGCCGACACGCTGGAAACCAACGTCGCCGCCGTGTTTACCACTTCCATGGCTTTCCTCGAATTGCTGGTCGCAGGCAACAAGCGGAGGGAAGGCACCGGCAGGCCGAGTAGTCAAATTGTCGCGATTGGGAGTGTCGGTGGGTTGACGAGATTCACCGATAGTTTCATCTACAACGCCAGCAAAGCGGCGGTGCATCACTTGATGAAGAATCTGGGCGCGCATTTTGTGGGCTTCGATGTTAGGTGCAATGCCATCGCGCCGGGCTGTGAGTGGTCTTTTTTCTCTCTCCTCTTCGCGCTACGATTTGACCCGTTTTTTTCAAACTGACGCATTCTCGCAACACCAGGGTTCCCGACAGACATGACCGTCCCCGTCACGAAGATGTGGGAGCACACCGGCGGCGTGATGCCGCGCACCCTCGTGCCCGCGCAGCGCATGGGCGCCGAGGAGGAGATGGCCGGCACGGTGCTGTACCTCGCTTCCAGGGCTGGCGGGTACTGCAATGGGAATGTGCAGGTCGTCGATGGGGGGTTTTTGGCGAATCACGCGGGCACGTATTAGGAATGCTCGATGTGTGGGTTTGGGTTTGCTTGTCAGATGCGGCGGTGAAGATCTCATGCGTGCAGCGAAGTCTATGCGGGTCGCGGATGTGTGGCGGTATAGAGGCTCGGCGCTATTATTGATCGGGCCTCTTATGCTTTTGAGGCGGTGAAAGATAGATCAAGATGGGAAGATAGACTTGAGACATACAGAGGGTGATCAAAAGGGCTTTGTGGTGAAAGGTTTCGCGGGACGCGATACTCAGAATGATATGTTCTCACAATTGGAGGATGAACAAGATAGATACATTAAACCCTGTTTCTGGTGTTGAAGGCATCGCGCTGATGAGACTTGATCACAAGCTAGGAAATCGATCGGACGTTCCTCCGTCATCTTGAAATTGACCAGCCATGCCGAGGTGGCAGTTGAAAGCGAAAGAAAAGAGAAAAGGAGGTAAGGAGTTAACAGATCATCGCCCGTAGACGAGAGCAAAAGGAAATAGATATCGTGTTCCTAAAGTATCCAAACGAAACGCCATCCCACGCCGTTGCCTGTGGGTGTGACGCCAAATCGCAGAAGCAAAATCCCCAAAAACGACAATCGATGCAAAACGCCACCCGCTAAACCAAGCAAATAGGTTCGAACAAGGTCTCAGTCCTCATGGTGCTTTACAACCACGATCATCGAGACCAACGACGGAGCTCTGAGATAAAAACACTCGAAGAGGGACTCCGTCGATTTACTTGCGCTCAGGAATGCCGAAGACGGAGGCAGGTCTTGAGGGCAGCGGCGAGGGCGGTGGCACGCAGATCTCTTCGGCTTGCGCGACGCGCAGGGAGAGGTTGTTGCGAGGTTTTGAGGCGGAGGCTTGGAAGGCGCGGGTGATGTCGTCGGTGCTGAAGGAGTCGTTGCGCGGGAGGCGAGGGGCCTGGGAGGGCTGGGGGAGGGTGGAAGTCATTCTTGTGGTTTGGGTTGGTTGGTTATAGATGTTTGGTCGATTGACTGGTTGTGTGTTGGTTGAGCTCTGAGGTTATAGAGCTTTGATGTTGTTTTGATAGAGGAAGAGTCGACCAGCGGCTGCGTGAGGGGGATGTTGATATTATTATAGGTTTAAGGTTGCGTGAAGGCGGTGTCGACGATGAGTCTTAAGAGGTCCTTTAGTAAGAAGTATCGCTTCTGGCGGCGATAGGCTGATATGACTGAGATGTCTGACGAGAAAGGTAATATAATATGTCTCGTAAGCTGAGCAGCGGGATGCAGGAGTACAGAGGTACAGCAATAGCTTCGTGGCTAAGTAGTCGAGATAAGTGAAGCCGGTTGGAAAGAGGGTGGGTAAAGAAAACGAGGATGCCCGACAGGGAGGGATGCGAGATACTTATCTGTTCCTACACCGGCCCCAAGAAAGGGAGGGTTGGCCGTTTGTCGTCGTGCGCCGTCTGCGTAATCGATCGAAAACGAGATTTCCCTTCCATCGACCAGCTTTGTGTTTCAACGCACGCGCCCACACTTCACCTCTCACACCGGGGATGGCGAGTAGGAAGGCTGCCGGTACCATCCTGCCCTTCCCGCCCAGCAAAGCATAAGCATATGCGACGCAGCGAGCCACATGGAAAAATACACTACCCACCCACCACTCCTTCGACCCGTCCGCAGTAGTGTCACCGCGTCTGGGGTAGCGGGTAGCAGGGTTGTTGCTGTCAATGCCGAGCGACGAATGGGACCGATGCCCGATATTGGGTCTCATCTCGTCCCTGCACACGAGCCGTACGGGGGTGCTGTCGACGATGTGGTTCTCGAAGCCCAACCGCAGCTTTGGGCGTGTATACCATGAACGGAATGCAGCGACCCCTTGGAGTAGAGGGGCTAGATGGGGACAGCACTTCGTTTCGTGAAGGCGCCTCAACCCATGGAGACAGGCAATATTCCACGTCTGACTTCCTAGCCCGGTCGATGGTGCTCGCGGGTTGTCGGAGCGAAACGCCAAAGCTCACGCCAGCGCTTCACCGCCAGCCTTAGGCGTGATTAGATCAAGCTCAGAGTTGCGCGTCAGGAGCAGGAACATCGCACTACCACTGTGGTATTTGCTGTCCGCGGATCGGTCTCCTGCGTGTCCTTCCGATCAAAGGCAAGCAACTATGCAATCGTTATCCGCTATTATGCCGATCCGTCCTCATCACCACCATTCCGGGTTGCCACCGTCGTCGTGTCTGGAGCATGGAGGTATTTTCGTCGCTGCCTGCATGCACTGTAGTGTACTTGCATCCGCCACATGATTGGTATATTCCCCAGCAAACCGACCTCCGACATGGGCCAACAATCACCAGCGCATCTCACCCATTCGTCAAGCATGTGCTACTCAGTTGCGCAGGGACGGTGCAAAGTGGTAGGTCTTGGCCGAGCAACGTCGTCCGTCTCTCCTCCGTGTTCTCGATCAAACGATCGTCAGACCCGAAATTATCTGGTGGTACGGGGCTCCCCCACACCGTCTCTCGTCTCGTGTCTCCGCGATCTGTCAACCTCAGCACCCGACCCGCCGTTACACCACCGTTCACTTCCCTTCTTCCACCCGCGCGCTTCGACCTTTCGCCGTTGGATTCGTACAGACTGGGGGGGCCACGGAGACGGGACGGGATCGACGGGCAGACACTCAATTGTGCAGTACCGAAGGCCAGCCCGGTAGGTTTGCTATCAAACTCGACTTCCTCCCGCGGTAACAGAGGAAGTGTGAGGCTTTCAAGCAATCTATCTCACGAATGGTGACGCGATAGAACTTCGCACCGCTCGATTGCCCTGTCGATGCAACAGGCCACTTTCTACCTTACGCAAGGAGAAGAAGTCAGCCATGTCCTCCTTGTCATGCCACGAATAAATCACACCAACTCTTGCACAGCCGATGCTCAGACCGTATCCATGACTTCTCTTTCGATGGTGCCGAAATTACACTCGTCCCGTTACGAGTAATGCAGAATATCCAAATAGCCCGCGCACAGGGCTAGATAGCAACCCTTGCCGTTCCAGACGTTCTAGTGGCTGTCGCTACTGTATTCTCCCGGCGACAGGTCATCATCGCCGTTGGCAAGCAATTTGGTCTTAGGCCGCGTCAGTCGGATTCAAAGTGAGACAGCTCTTCTTTGCGATATCAAGTATTGTTCGGTACGGTACGGAAAGGGCGGAGGCGGGGAAGATGTTTTCTGGGGGAAACCAAGGGGGGGTTCTCAGATCTCGGTTCGACAAGACCTGAATCCTTTGGTTTGCATTCACATACTTCACCATCAGTGTGGCACTTTTGTGGTTGGGTGTGCTGGTGTTGGTGTCACCACTCCCGAATGCGGCTCTCACGCTCTCTCTCCCTCCTGGTTGGTGTCAGGTTACATCATCAAGCCACTTTCTGCGCACGCCATGTCTGTGACAGCCACCGATCGAGAGGCGTCGGCCATGACCGTTTTATGTCAAAGATCAAGTAATTGGGCTGATGGCATGTCCATAAGCCCCGACTTCTCGGATGGACAGCGTGGTTTCAGCTGGGCTGGGTTCATCGGTAACAATGGGCTCTGTCAATGAACAGTATAGACTGAATGCTGCGGCGTTCACGGTGGTGACTCCGAGACATGAGACATGGACGTCGAACACATTTACAATAGCACCTTGAAGTTTTGACAAACAAAAGTCTCAATACTTGTGCATCTAGGAGCAGCCTTGCCGACCGACCTCTGTGAGTTGCCTGCCAAAATCCTCGTGGAACACGGGGCGTCTCCCAAGCAGCTGGCGCGCGATACATGTCAAACAGCAGTTATGCTATCGCATCCATCAATTCGGAAAAGTATTCATCTCTTGGATGTATCAATGGAACAAGTTGAAATTGCCGAGCATGTACCAGCCATACCGAGGTAAACGAGGATAAACAGGGCCAAGTCTCGCTAAGAGTCGTGATGCAGGAATCCGCAATAGGATAAGGCCACTTGGTTTCTTCCTTCAACTTGATGGTTTCCGAAACGACCTTCATCAACTTCAGTCAATTCGGCATTTTATCCAGTCTTTTTATTCCGGCGTTTGAGTGGAAATCCGGAGCATCTGGAGTTTTCACTTACCTTGGTTCACTTACACGTCCGGATTCGGAAGGCGCGCTCGGTCGTTCTTTCCCTGCTTGTTGCAAGTTACTAGGGCAGCTGCCTTACCTATCACTCCATCAATCCGATGTGGTCTAGTGGCTAGGATTTGTCGCTCTCATTCTTCATCTCGTTTCCACGAGAAAGATCAGTGCCGACAAGGCCGGGGTTCAATTCCCCGCGTCGGAAGATTTCCTTTTGTCTTTTGATCATTGGTAGATTTCTTGAGGCAAGATGTTTTTGCTCGAATGGCGCCATGAGACTGTAAGTCAGGCTCTTCTGGGATTATTCTTTTCCTGCGCCAAACGCGTTCAATCATCGAGAAACACGGCATCCGAGGGTGTGGCTTGTTGTTAAGGTCATTACGATAGCAAAGGCACGAGGGGATGTGTTTGTGTGTTCGCCCATGGACGCTGAACGTATTCGGATTTTGAGGATAATCTATTTTTCAAGACGTATAGTGGTCAGAAAAGCATGCTGCAGCGTCTAGTCGCCACTTGATGTGTAGAGATGTTGATATCTAAGAATCTCACACACAGCTTATCGAAGTCATGCTCGTTCTCCAGGGTTCTAATTTTCTGTGCTGGCTGTTTCATGCGGACGTATGCAATTGTTGCTGATCCGGTTGGTTTTTCACTTGCCTATGGCTTATTTTAAGGTCAATGACAGCTGGTATACATCAATATCACCAGCTCAGAATGACCAGACGATGAGCTGAAATGCTTGTGTGCGTCCTGACCTTGTTCTAGACGTGATCTTTACATAAGGGCAGGAAGTCTATTCCCACAGCAACAGTCAGACACGGGTCTCAATCGTCGTCACCGGTCTCATCGTCTGAATTGACTGCTTTCAAACGCAGCTCGTACTTTGCCGGCTGGCCATCTGAATTAGCATTTGTCCAACAAGCACTTGAGTCGACGCTGGGGAAGGAGAAACAAACCCTGTCGGTGTCAAGCACGAGAAGCCCTTCTTCCGCTTTTCCCATCATGTCCAGAATACTGACATTACCACCACTGAACCTCATAGCGCAACTGCTTCCAGCATAGCACACCTCATCACCTAGCGGGATCACCTGTCCAGTCTTGGTCGTTATCTCGCTCACTTCGTTTTTCTCCACTCCAATACGATTAGAAAAGACGACGGTGACATCCTCACCACCTGCCTTCGTTGCTTCAACCATGGGCGAAAACCGTTGCAACCAATAGCTCACCGTCTCCAAAGCAGGTGATCCTGGCAGCAACGTCATTTCCTCCTTCGACAGCGTCGTCAGCCATGCCATGGACATGACGACTAACTTCGTACCACCGTCCAGCACATGATGAGCAAACTCGTACTTATCCCAGGGCGCAGAGAATTGGTACGGGTTGATGTCCATGCAAATCCCGAGGCCTACTTTGCCAAGCGAGCCGAGTTCGCCGCAATAGAAGCCTTCTGGGCCTTCGGTCGCCCAGCTCTCGTCGGTGTAGTAGAGGAAAGATTTTCTGTAGTTGGCCAAGATTTCTCCAGCAGGGCTCACTGTCACGGTGGAGTTATATCGTTTGTGGGCGATCGCCGTGTCTGTTGATGGTGGCGCGGTGTCGTCGATCTCCGTTGATATCTCGGGATATCCGGCGATGATGTGGCATGATAAGCGTTTTGCTGTGGCGATTGCCCATTGTGTTGTCACGCCTGCTGTTGTGGGCTCAAGGTATGGCTTGATGGAGTCGTAGGAGGGATAATTGTAGCCCGTAAACGCTAGTTCTGGCAGGACCAAAAGGTCGAGGTCCGAAGGAGGAGGGTTGGTTCGAAGGATGGTGTCTGCTTTGGCGATGTTCTCTTGCACGTTTCGAATCTTCGAATCGAGCTGAAGTGTGGCGATCTTCATTTTCGATGTTTTCCAAGAGTTAGTAGTACCTAGGCTTGTGTCTGCCTGTGATTTTTCGATGTGAAGTCCGTCGTTGATGAAGTCGCCGATCTGGGGAAGCGCCAGTTGAACGTGGGAAGTGCAACATCATCTCCCCACGTCTGCCACGGCCATAACATCAACAACGAGCACACCAAACCACAACTGCACAGACATGCCGCCCCAAAGCAGAGGTAAAAGTCAGAAACCACCCTCAAAGCCCCCAGCCTTGTATTCGAAATCCACACCAAACCTCCCAACCCTTCACTCCATCACCACAGCTCGCGACAGCCCCCGGAGCACGGCCAATGCGACGCCTACCGCCCACCACCCAGACCCGAACCTCCTCTCGCCGACGGATGCCATAACATCTCCCTCCGAGCCCGCCTCAATTGAGGACTTCTCCCTCGATGCTCACGAGCCCACCGCATTTTCTCCCGCCGACTCTGCGTCCGACGGCGAGGCCGCATCTGAAGAAGAGAATGGACATATTGCTTCACTCCCTCCTGCGCACAAGTTCTATCACCACCACTCACGCAGTCACACCCACCTCGCGCCTTCTGCATTTGCGCCGCCCTTCTACAACCGCCCGCCAACCCCTCTCCCGCCTTCACCATCCCTCACCTCCCTCCTAAGACCCAACTTCAGCTCGCAAAACAGCCGTCCAGGCACGCCCGACCCCTCTTCCGATGAAGGCACACCACACACGCGCGGCACGGGCTCGCAAACCCCCAACTCCGCCGCAGCGAGCACGTTGACGTCCAGCTTCCGCACCGCCAAACCGATCCCGCGCGCGAGCCCCAAAGTCCCCACGTACGAATACTACGGCTTCACGCTATACCTGGTTTCGTCGCTGGTCTTCGTCGTCTACCTGCTGTGGTCCTTCTTGCCTTCGCCGTTCCTGCACTCGCTGGGTATCTACTACTATCCCAACCGCTGGTGGGCGCTGGCCATACCGGCGTGGACGGTCATGTTCGTCGTGTACATCTACGTCGCGCTGGCGAGCTACAACACGGGCTACCTGACGTTGCCGATGGACTCGATCGAGTGCCTCGTCGACGAAGCGGCGAACGTGGCTGTGGTGGACTCGCAAGGGCGGTTGGTGCGTGATGAGAAGCCGAGTTGGAGGAGCGATAGTCCGGATCGCAGTCGTGGTGGGACCGCCAAGGGAGGGAGGGGAAAGTATGGTGGGCACAGTCGGCAGGCGAGTTTGAGTAAGAGTATAGGGCTGGATCCGGGCGTGGATTGGAGAGACCTGTGGACCGAGGGCACAGACGCTGTTATGGATATACCTCTTGGAGGCGTGTGTGAGATTTTGTACGGGCAAGCGGATGAGAGCTCGAATGGGGATGTTGGTCATGATTGAGGAGTTGATCATTGTGCTTTTTGTGATACCCATTTGTTAATTTTTGCTTCATGTACAGTTGAGACATCGTAAGAAACGTTCGATCTACAGAACGATCACCTTTTCACTTTTTTACCGGCCTGAATATTAAGGAAGCGTTATCAATAAGAGGCATGAAATATGATACTCAGCATGGTAGCATTCTCAATGCTGGTGCCTTGAGTATAGCATAGTCTTGAAGGAAGTTTGTTGATTTTAGTGACTTCATGTCTACTAACGGATTGATCGTATCGAAGCCCTTGTGCACGCTTCGCAACAATATCGTGCAGCCAAGCTCCAACACGCAAATTGCCTTGCCGCATCTCATCAAGTGTTGAGGGAGTCAGTCCGCGTCAACGTCCATATCATCGTCGTCCTCGTCCTTGCACTCCTCATCCCACGGCACGTCCGCAGACCCCAGCTTCACACAAGTCAGGTAGTCAAGCCTATCCTTCCCAGCCAGCTGCAGCTCCGACGCTACAAAGGCGGCAACAATCCCAGACGCCGCCGTCTTGAGAGCTTCCAGCGCGCCTTTGACTTTAGCATCGCTATGCTTGGTGAACCTAACATTCCACTCCTCGCATACGACGTCGCCAGGAAGGTAGGAATTGCCGCCGGTGTAGACGACGCGATAGAAACCCGCCACAGTGCGACAGCCGAGTTCGTGGTTGCAGACGCCATCCAGCTCGGGAATCTCGGCCCCTTCATCGTCGAGATACGTCATATGTGCCTTCAGCCAGTCTGTGAAGATGTTGCGTGTGCTGTATTCGGTAGGGCGATTGTGCTGACTGATGAACTGGCTGGGCTTCTGTTGCGATGGCGCTTTTTGGCTGCTTGTGTCGATGGAGGGGAGGGTGAGGAGCATCAGCTTCCTTTCAACGAGCATGCGCTCATCGTGAAGCGCGTGGCCTTTGGTGGAAATGATCTTCTGAACTTTCTCGGGAAGATCGTGATACTGAACCCCCGCCGCGTGGTTGGCACTTCTTCCTACGAGATGCTTGAAAGCTTCGTCGTAGATCAAGCGGTCTTCGAGAGCAATTGCAATGTTGACCCACCGAGCGGGTGCTTGCTCGATGGCTTTGAACAGCGTGCAATGCTGGATGTATTCCAGGAAGAGCCTGTCGAACACGTTCCTGATTTTTCTCAGTGCTTGGTGTTTTCTCGCAGCAGCGATGAGGTCTTCAATTCGCGGCAATGCAAGCTCAGCATCAGTTTCGGGCAGTCCATGGCCGCGCTTGCCGAGGGCAATGCGAAAGAGGGAATCGTAGGCCTTGGGCCAGTTAGGTTTTGACGTCTCGTCTACCTGGGATGGTTGAGTATCATCCGAACTCTCTCGCTTAGTCCTTGTGATTCTCCGAGACGGTTTTGATGTTGCGCTCTCTTCTTCTACTTTGGGAGGGCTCAGATCCTCATCGAGTGGAGTTGCTACAAGGTCGGGTGTCGGGCTCTTGTCATCAAGGACAAGCACTGCCTTGAGACCCGAATCCGTGCTAATCCGTGAGAATTCCTGCTCTAAAACAGAGCATAAGTTCTTGAAGGGGTCCGAGATGTGACGGAGGTTGAGCGACTGGACCAGGATTGACTTGGCAAGATCCTTACGATCTAGGACAATGAGCACGTCGCCCCTTTTGAAGGGATTCTAAATTTCTGATGTCAGCGCTTATCGCATGTATAGTGTTGAAGGAGTCCTACCTTCGGGTTGGCTTTGACAGCTGACAATGTGTCTCGAACCCACTGGGCTTCAGAGATCGGTTTGTGTAGGTTGTGCGGCGGCTCCTCTTGATTCACGTCTGGTTGAATGACTTGTGTTGCTTCATTTGGAATTGGTGATGTTTGCTGGCTCGTGTGATATTTAGACACAGGCTCCAAACATTGATCGTCGACTACGCCATCGCGAGACACATTCAAAGCTTCTCTAGATGCCTTTCTGTCCTGAGATGCGGCGTCCTCAAATTGTGCAATACGACCGCTATCCACCTTGGTATTTTCATTCCGTTCTGGTGAGGTGTGCTTGCTTCCTTGCTGATTTTCCTGCTTCTCCGTGTCTTCTGGTGTTTTCGCTTCTGAAGCACGCTTCACCGAGGCGCTTATGCCGCCTTCTTCGATGTCATTGTTGGGAGACGAATCTGTCTCATGCTCGGATTCGGATTTGGAGGTGTTAGAGCTCGAGGGAACCTGTGGAGTCTGGGTCTGATTTTCCTCCTTCTCGGGAGAACACCTAGTGGAGCTCAGTGAACTGATGCTTGGAGGCGCAGGGCTACCGGAGCATGAACGACGTTTGGTCTTTGCCATGACCAGGTGTGTAATTCTGTATGCTTCCTGCGTGGTCGTAGAGATGGTGATTATTTTTGTTGTGGTATGTGTGGTGGTGACTGAATGCTGTTTGAGCGTAGACAATGATTAAGCACGGTGAGCCTTCTAACTTTTAAGAAGCATACGGTGTCACATGCTACACGAACACACGCGGCACAATTTCCATGTGCAGACGGCTCTTGTTTGAGCGCCTCCGAGTACGAGCAATGCTTAAAATCTACCAAATCAAGTCAGCACGTGCAAATAGTATGACGCTTCCAGCGCATTACTTACCTGACTTCGTACGAGCCAGCTCTCGTCATATATCTGACCCACTTCACCGAGCTGTAGTTGCTCTTCTCAAATACTTTCAGATATCTTACGAGCAATCCACTGCTAGTGAACATGAGAAGAGAGAATTGCATGCTCAACGGCGGTCTACTCCACGCCTTCACATTCGTCATTGTAGTGAGACTTGCTTCAGCCGAAAGCACAAATTCCGACTGACCAGTGAAACGCGCAATCTTCCAGACGATAGCATTCTCACTAGGCTCGTACTTCGCCTTGCCTTGTGAGGTTCTGGATGAAATGTCGGCGGTGTTGAGGGGCGTTGGGATCTTGACGACAACATTGGTGGCGAAGAGCTTGGTGCCGTAGTTCGCTTTGATGGCGATCGAATATTCGACTTTGCTCTTGCCGACTTCGTTGACGATGGCCTGGACTTTGAAAGGGAGGTTGACGTTCTCCGTTGCTCGGTAGTTCATCAGCTGGAACGAGCCGTCGGGCGGAATGAAAGAGATGGTTCGGTCGTTTGTGAAAGAAGACAGCTTGACGCACTGGTGCAGAGAAACGTCTTCCAGAGTGACTGAGCCTGCCGCTGCCTTGGTCGCCTTGTTCCCACCCATGTTGCCAATCGGCCCGCCGTCGAGCGAGGTGTCTGCGCCGTTCTCGCCAAGGGTGAGACGGTCGTTCAGACCGAATTTGCACTCGGGCATACCGCTGAGGTAAGCGCGCATTTCAATGGCACCATTTACGTCGGCACGAAGGACTGTGCCGTTTGCTGAGACAAGGAGGTTGACATCCTCGATAACGTCAACGAAGGCCTCGTTCTTGCGGTATTTGATGTTATCTCTTCTCCAAGACATGGCACCTGTTGCTTGCATGGTGATCTTGCTGCTGTCTTCAATCGTGGGACGCTGTGATTGCACTCCTTCTGTTGTGATGTACATCTTCAAGGTCTCCGTCTCAGTGTTCTGCGGATATCCAAAGTCCAGAATCTCGTCGAGCAGCTCGTAGATCATGACAAAATTGCTCTTGACAGCCTCCTCATCGAATCGTCCAAAGTAACTCCGTCCAAGGTTCACAAGTTTGTAGAGGAATTCGAAGACTAGAGCGCTGTTCACGTTGCCCTTGCTGACACCGACAATGTAGATGTTCTCGCTTTTGATGTGGGAGAATGTCGTGCTGCCCAAGGTGAGAATCGGCGAACGGATCTGGGCATTCGATATGACTTGGATCCGGAAAACGTCGGCGAGACGAGGACGCATGTCCTGTCGAAAGGCGCGGAGGATAAGGAGTTCGCCCTTCTGATTGAAAAGCAGGACGCCGGAGAGCATGGTGGGAGAGCTGCGCACCCGGAGGTGTCTTGGAGGCGGGCTGAGGCGGGCTGAGGCGAAAAGTGAGATATGTTTCTTCAGGCGGTTTTGATATATCAGCCTACATAAGGTATATCACAGCAAGTGGTATGTTTAGTTAGGAGGGGATGAAGGCGCAGCTAGGGAAGTCGGCCGAGCCACCCCGAGCACTCGCCGATCCAAGCAACGCCGGCCCTGCCGCTCTGGAACGGTGCTTGATGGACATCATCCTCCAAGTCTATCACACCACAGCCAACGCCCAGCAACACCGCCTCGCCTCACAACTACCCAGCAACTCATCCGCCATATCGTTACTTCACTCGCGACCGCCCATAGACCCGACGAAGACTTTGAACGCCTGCGCATTCCTCTACCCAACGAGCCGATAAGGCAGCAACCACAGCAATCATGAAGCCCGTCGTATCCGCCTTCAACGCATGGACATGGTACGCCAGCACCAATGGGGAGCCACGAGAAAGAGGAGAACAGGATGAAATACTGATACAGCTTGCGCCTCAGCATCGTCATTTCCGTCTTCGCCATCGTAATTCTTAGTGTCATCGGCAGCATGTTCGCGAACGGCAACCACACCATGATGGGCTCGAAAGAAGACCCCAAAGATGGCAAGGAAGTTGCCGCCGCAGTATTCGGCGCGGTGGTGGTATACGGTGTATGTTGCATTTCTTTGGGGAGAATATGCATGACCGAGCGATGGACACTTTTGGGAACATGCGCTGACAATGGCGGAAACACAGGTCTTCCTTCTCTTCTGCGGCAGCCAGGCGTTCCTACACCAGAGACAGCGAGCGGGTGGCGAGATCGCATTGCGGTAGATTCTATACGGAGCTTGAAATCAGGATTTGGGCGCTTTTCCTGGCCCGATGTCGAACATAGATGGGAAATACTTGGAGGTCACAGATATTGCAGAGGAGGAGCTTGGTGAACTGGAGTTATGATACCTGAGGGGCGTTTGACACGGCGTTTTGTTCTTTACCTGATTTCTTGTCATGGCATATTTATTTGCAGGCTGTATATGTACAGTGCTTTCGACGAAACGATCATTCATTCTCGATACTGCTGACTGGGGCTTACTCGTGAGCGATGCGTGGAGCTCGTGGGTGATTTGGAATCTTGAATGTGCATGAATTTGGTATCTTATTAATCACGTGTACTTGTCGTGAACCCAACCCGCGTTGTGCTTTGGTCCGCGGAGCAAGGGTTGAAGCTTCTCAGCACGATGAAGCTGCTGCTGTTATCGCAGATTCAATCCCAGCGTGAGCTGTTCTATCCTATTCTCCATCTCCCTCGTCACCGCCGCCACCTCCAAACGTGCCAGCACCCCATACCACACCTTTGTTGCGCATTGCCTTCTTGGCCTGGCTGAGTTTCTTCCGGGACTCAGCTGCATCGCGTCCTTTCTTTTTCTGTGCTTCTTGCACAGCGCGCTGCCTCTCCGTCTCTTCTGCCTCTTTGACCGCAATCCGCATGGCTTCTTCTTTATCACGCATGCTCTCACTGATGATGCTTTGAGCATGCTCCAGACTCTCGAACTTATTGAACTCGGCGACGTCGAGATTGGCAGCCTGGGCATAGGCGTTCAGGTCCATGCGAACAGTGTCTTTACCCAGAAGAGCATTGTTGACACGCTCTGGATCTATGCGCTCCTCCCGGTTGAACTTCTTCTTGATCTGCGCACGCGTCTTTGCCGGAAAGAGTTGACTGATGATCATGAAATCTGTGCCCCAATTCTTGAGGGCATCGTAGAAGCGGTCAGTCTCATCCTCGTTCCACGGGTCGCTCTTAGACTTCCACGCTGGTACGCGATCTTTCTCGTCACGTTTCCGGTCGTTGATGTATGTGGCACGGTTGTGGAATCTGGTCAGGTCGTTCTCCTCTTCAACCGGTGCTTGCATGGCAATCTCTGCTTGCGCTTGCGCACGACGGTCAATCTGGAGAGTATCCTCATCTTCCACAATTTCGCCGTTGACGACACGGAACCCTAGACCACCTTGCACGGCACGAGTTTCTGCTGCAGGCTCTTGCTTACTGCCACTGACGCCTTCTGGTGACGCATCGTCTCCCTGATCTTTGCGCTCGGCGCTATTTGTGGAAGGTTCTGGAGGTGCTTCGCCTGCAGCCTCGAGACGCCTCTTACGTTTGACTTCATCCCAATCGATCTCAGCCATTTTCTTTTCTCGCTCCGAAGTTTTACCATATCGCTTCTGCCTAGTGATGTTATACATAGACAGTGCTTCAGGATCGATTTCGTGGAGTTCTGGGTCAGATTCTGGTTCCTCTTCTGCCACGGTCGCTCCGTCGGCCGAGGCTCCTTCGCCATTCTCGCCACCCTCGTTTGCAGGCTGTGGCTTAGCCTTAGGCGCCGCTCGTTTCTGACACGGCTTGCGAGGCTTCTTCGCCTTCTGTGCTGGATCTTGCGCGTCATCTCCCTGTTGGGGCTCCTCCTCATTCACCCGTACTGGAGTCTTCACTTTTCGAACCTTCCGTTTGGCGGGTGCCTTCTTTGTGGAGTCGAATTCGCCATCCGGCTGAGTTTCAGCACCAGAGGCATCGGGCAAGGTAGAGTCGTCCACGAGATCCTGGCCAGTGGCCATCATACGAGCCACTGGCGGTCGTCGTGGAGTCTGCGAGGGCCCGGGTACCGTGTCATTCTCCACTTGCGCTTGTACAGTAGCGTTACTGCGCGTGCTGTTTCTCTTTGGCGCTTTCCTCGTCCTGGGCTCTGCCGTAGCGTTTTCGTCTGCCCGCGCGCGTTTTGCTGTACGCGGTGACTCGGGCTGTGCTGGAGTTTCGGCCTCGATGGATGCCATAGGCGGCGGTGTAGTCTCTCGTGCGGCCCCAGTAACGGTATCATTGCTCGCGGCGGGCGCATCGCCTCTGGGAGCATCTTGCGCCTGGGGTAGATTTCGTTCTGGAGCAGCGATTTCGCTGGGCGGAGGCTCGATTGTTGGTGGATCCTGAGTCGCAGGTGATGCATTTGGCGGTTCATTCCTCACCGATACAGCCTGAGGAGCCTTCTCCGGGATCGTCACAGGCTCTGCAAATCGTACGTGCTGTGGTTCGGAAGATTGCTGAGCAGGTGATGGCTGGGTTGCTGGAGGAGTCGGCGGCGGGGCTCCTGATACAGATCCACGATCCGAAGCGCCCGGCTCATTTGTAGACTCCTCGGCGACTTGTTGAACAGGTTCTTGTGCTGGTTTGGCCTGAGTTTGTGGTGGTGGTGGTGGTGGTGGTCCTCCGGCGGGGCGACGGCGGGGAGGCGCTTTCGGTGCCGCCTTCTTGCCCGACGTGGCAGAACTGATGAGCGTCGACATGGTATGCTGTTATCCGCTACATCGAATGTGAGAATGTTGAGTGAGTGCTGGTGTAGGTTGGTTGTCGCAATCTCAGAAGCGCAGCAAGAGTCGCGGATTAACTTTCTCTGCTTATCGATTAGCTCTGTGCCAAATCGTCAAGGCTCGCCACGACTTTTGCCCTGTAAGCCGCTCTGATGCCCGAACAACATCTCCTTTCGCAGTTTTGCATCCTCGAAGCAGCCTCGCCTGACACCGACACACATCATCATCACCACAACAACCGCCACATCTCACCTGCTCTGCTTCCGCCGCTCTCGCGATCATACATCAGCGAGTCATCGGCGCACTGAGCACGTTCCCATGAGGTAGTGCTGCTGTCGGCGCACACCGCGCATCCCTTCGCCAACCTGCTTATTCAAATGCCCGCCGCTACGACTCCTTCGCTTCCGGTACCTTCACTTGACAAATCCAAGATGGAGGATCGCAAGCGCTCGCTAGCACCAGACACCGATGACTCGGTGCCTCGGCCTAAGCGCATCAAGGAGGAGAATGGAGCGCCGCGCATGAGCGCTGAGAATGAAGCAGCCGTTGAGGTAATTTCTCTCTTTCGCATCTTGTGTCACTGCTCAAGGGTTTGCTGACAGTATTGAATCATAGGCATATCAGAAGGACGCCATCCTCCGCCAGATGAACGAGTACAAGCGCGAGCAAAAGCACTGGCAGAGAGAGTACAACGAACTCAATAGAAAATTGACGTACCACGATGATCATTTGCGGACCATCGATGCTTGGTTCTCGCAGCTGCTCGATGAGGTCCGCGTTCTCGCAGCCGATGCCTTGCCGACCCCACCTCCGAGTGCGACTTCACAATCCGGTATGAATATTTCGAATATCCATTTTGCGAAATATGTATGCTAAGAGCTAGTTTAGGTGGCGAAATGTTCAAATCAGCCCTCGAATTCTCCGACAATGAAACTTTTTCGACGCATTTGGCGGACCGCTCTCAGAAAATCAAGGAAGCCATTTCGGATATTTTTAGCCGTATTCCAGGTGCTTCACCAGAAGCACTGAATCTCCAGTCTCAGCTGGCATCCGCTTTGTCCAAGGAAAAGACCACAATTGCCGAATGCCAAAGCCTGGCTTCTGAAAAAGAGCAATTAACGGAGCGCCTGGAGACTGCTTCGTATCGTTATCTGAAGGCAGAGAAAGCTGTGGAAAGAGCCAAAAGCCTTCAAGTGCAGAAGCTGGAACGCCAGGCCATGCTGGGAGGTAATGGCGATGCCTCACCAAGCGCAAGCAAGCGAGCCGGGACGCCTATCAAGGCCGAGACCAACGGCGAGCTCGAGAATGGCGTGGCAACGGGTGAATCCGACACAGCCCGCAAAGAAGCACTCGCGGTGGCCGATCAGCGCAAGAAGCAGCTCGATGAACTGGAGACCGAGAACACCCGCCTAACGAACGAGCTCTCAGCGGCGCGAACCAAGGTTGCGAGTCTCACGGACGAAGACTACGCTGATTCTGCTCTTTTCAAAGCTTTCAAATCTCAGCACGAAGACGTGATTAAGCGAATTAATGACCTCGAAGCGACGAATCTGCAATTGCGTGAGGAAGCACAGAAATACCAGGCCGAGCGAACTCAGCACCGCGCCCATGTCGAAGAGGACAATCGCACACAGACGACGGAGACCGAAAGCATGATTGCTCGGATCGAAGTGGATTTGGCGAGGATCAGGAATTCTAGAGATGAGCTCACTTCCGAGCTCGCCATCCGCAAGAGTGCAGACGATGAAAAACGCATCTCATTCGAGCAAGCCAAGGAGCTCACAGCGGCCAAGGACATCAGGATCACAGCACTAGAGTCCGAAGTCGAACGTTTGAAGCTTCAAATTGGCGAAGCCAAGGCGAGCGAATGCAGTCATGACGATTTGGACGCAGATGCGCTCAAAGCCAAACTCAGCACCCTCGAGAATCAGTACAACCTTCTCAGTCAAGAACTACCTTCCATGGAAACGGCCTGGAAGAAAACACAGGCATTGGCAGCCAAAAAAATTGCCGAGGTATCTACCTCGGAGGATGTGGTGCTCAGGCTTAATGCCGAGAAAGCGAAGGCGGAGCAGAAGTATTTTGCAGCGATGAAGGCCAAAGATGCCAAAGAGGCCGAACTCAGGGTTCTGAAATCTCAGAATGCGCGATCTAGCGAAATTGTTAGCCAACTCAAGGATGCAGACAGCAAAACCAGGGAGCTTGTCATTTCTCTAGAGCGCCAAATCGCTGAAGCAAACACTGGTCTGGCCAAGCTCGAGCAGCAACAACGTAGCGCGGAGCAAAAATGCAAAGAAGCCGCAACGATCACGGACGGCTTGAAAAAGCAGGTGGAAGAGCTCAAAGTGCTTGCATCCACAAAGGACAAGGAGTCACTTGCCGCTACCAAAGCCCGCCGCGACGCCGAAGCTTCGTTGGAACAGTTTAAGGTCCGCCTCGATGACACGAAGAAGGAACTCGATACTTTGCGCAAGACAAAGGCTGCTGTGAACAACACCAGTGGAGACGATTGGAGGGTAAGTTTACCGGATTGAATCATTGTCTTGTTATTATACGCTTATGCTGACCTTTTCTCTACAGCAACTCGCCATTTGCCCCGTTTGCACCACCAACATTCGCAACACCGTCATCAAGTTGTGCGGTCACGTCTTCTGTTCCGCTTGTGTCAACAAACTGATCGCCAACCGCTCGCGTAAGTGTCCGAGCTGCGGGAAATCATTTGGTTCGGGCGACTCTATGAGCATCGTTTTGACCTAAGACCGCCCCCGAGAATGAGCCAGTTGGCTTGATAAGAACGAAGAGAATCGAATATTCACGGAACGCCTGGTCTTGGACGAGACACGCCGACAACCCACGGCGAATTGCACCACATCCCTTCAGAGTGGCGAGCTAGCGTCCAACGGCATAACCCCACCGTGCAAGGAACGGCATCAGGGATTGAAGGGGGCGTCCGGCGATATTGTGTCTACCCGCCATTGAAAGGGTATTGACTCACCTGGGTCCGGGGAGGATTGATCGTTGTACGAACACGAGAGTAGATGACATGCTGAAGCTGTGGAAGCAAGCAACAGCCTATGTAAACTGTAAGACTAATCAAAGTGCCACGGAGGGGGGCACACCTGCGATTATCATAATCTTCACAAGTAATGAAAAGCCTTCTAATCATTGAAGCTATAAATTCCAAATGTCAGAAGCCGCGAAAGCGCCCTGCAAGCAAGTCAGTGTAGCGTTGTCGCTCTGTCAGATTCTACATGCATTTATAAATATCCACTATGCCAGCATGTGACCAAACATCATCAAAGCCGCATACACATGAACGAAAGACGACGTGACTGTTTTTAAGTTCCAGCCGTCAACAGACAGCATGCCGAGCAGCAAAGCACAGCCCGCTCGAAGCCAGACGTGTGTCTAGAGCCTCGAACTTGTGAGATGTGGCGCGACCTAACAACCAAACATCATCACTTGACCGTGACTCCAGGACCTACCGAACAATGAAGCAACGCATTACGTACATCCAGCCCGAAGGCACTCTCATCGCTCGCGATAGCATCCACGTTAATCCGGACACCGTCGTCTTCACCAATGCCCGCATTTCGGCGCTCGAGAAGCGGATCACGCTGGGCTTGGACGAGTTGCCTGCCGAAGTGAGATTGTATGACTTGAGCAGTACGCAAAGAGTACGAATTGATTGATTGAGTAGGTCACCAACATCTTGCATCAATGCCACGAACTGCGCATCCGCTGGGCGGCCCCAGATAACCACGACATCCCGGCACCTTTCGTCTCGCGTGTGCCATCTGGCCTCCACGTCTTCTACACACCACTCAAAGCAGGCGAGGAAGTCGACCTCTGCCCACTCCTGCAGCAGCTCTTCGGCCATGAGTTGAAATGTCATTCGACGAAGGAGTCGTTCAGTCGGCCGTCTCTTCGCTCGGAAACCTTTTCCTCGGCTGCGAGCTACCAGTACTACCACGTCCTGCCTGACCTTAGCATCTTCCACGAGTATCTCCTTCAGAACGCTTGCCATGGAGACTTGAAAGCAAAAATCGCGTGTGAGAACGAGGCTGAATTCGCGCAGTACGCGGCCTCGCTCGATATCGATTTCGACGCTATCAGTCATGCCGTCAGTGTTTCGGCGGCTTGGAGCGCGGATGCTGTTGCCGGTCAGCGTCCTGGCTCTGGGATTACAGAGAGGGCTGTGGTGAAGCTCAGAGAAAATCACAGATTTGAAATTGGCGTGTTGCAAAGTGAGAAGGCTGACGAGGTCGAGGAACTTTCACTGGGTGGCTACTTGGTGGTATTGGGGGAGAATGACAGTCCAAGTATGCTCTGAATGACGGATATTGACAGTTCACCGGGCTAACGCAAGATCGCAGGCGCGACAATGTTCTCGTTCCCTTCACGCCACCATCCCCTTCCGGCTGCAATTTCTAAGCAGTCCTTCGCCGCCGCGTTCCAACATCCCACGGGCCTCCATCCGAAGCTCGATCTGACCTTCCCTGCGGAATCGCTTAAGCCACCTCAGCCTTCCTGCGCTTTGCACGCTTACATGACACTACCTTCTTCCCTCTTCATCGACCAGTACCAATTCTCCGATGAGCTCTTCCTCCAGTCGCAGAACCTCGTAGCCCTGCGTGCTCTCAGTGGCGAGCAAGACCTCGAAGCACCGGAATGGGTGGTGAAGTCTTGGGGTTCTGCAGCTCTATTTGAGCTTGCCCATCCAGCATCTGCAAACGCCGAGGGTGACACCTGGATCGCCACGATTCCAACACACTTACGCTATGTGAAACCGGGAAACTCGACTTCATCGTCCCATGCGGAAGTTCAGCTGCCGGCCCCGGTAGTCTTCTGGGCGTGCAACGCAGAAGAAGGCACGAAGTTCAGGACCGACCCTTTCGATCGTGAGAATTTAGGCTACGATGGGCTGTTCGGCACCAGGACTATGTTCTACCATGTGCCACCCGCGCCGGTGGCTGGTGGAGAAGACGTCGGTGGGGAGAATGGGCTGCTTTTGGGGTTAGAGGTGCCGATTTTGGATGCAAAGGCCGCCGGGTGGGTGCCTATGGCGACTATGGCTGTGGTTTTGGCGGGATTCACTTGGGTTGTGTGGAAGCTGATCGGTGGTGGTGGTAGAGCTGAGGCAAAGACTAGGCAGACGAAGAAAAAGGAGTAGGCTGTAAAGGTAGAATAGATCGCCTGCGTTCAAGAATGGAGCGAGTCTCGACCCGCCTACAAGCCTAGTTGGTATACATACAGTTCGCTTACGTGATGTCGATAACGTAGTCTGGTTTCGTGTTTACCGTCCAGCCATGATTGTGATGCGAGTCAACCAAGCAGGAAGATACATAGTGAGGGCTAGGTAAGTCATCTCGGTCATGTGCTGCTCCAGTGGTGTTCTCGGTCGTGAAGGCTACCGTACCTTCAATGATCAGCCACCTCGCCACGGTTCGCTACCGCTCTAACATCAAAGGCTTGGGCCGTCTCACCACAGACAAGCCGACGCCGCGGGCGGCCGGCTCCCCGATATGTAGCAACGACTGAATTGGGAATGGATGCACCAGCGCCCGGAACATGCTGGCCTATATATGGCTCTGCGAGCCGCTGGGGAGTCACCCCCTTCCCCTCCTCTCCCCGTACTCAGCTGTATGGTGTGATGTGCGCAGGCGACAGTAGAACAGCGGGAGTAGAGCTCCGGGTTCTAGATCGCTTCGGGCCTCTCACACACACCTGCGTCCAGTCGCGGGCAGCGAGCGGTAGCGCGCTACTTCTCTGCGTCCGGGGTTGGGTGCGAAACACACATCATATTGTACCCTTGCCATCAGCGGGTACTGGCCATTATTATTGAGCTGAAGTTTTCCCACTTCACGTGGATCCAGGCAGTCCTCTCCTATCTCCCAGCACAACTTCGCCGTTGTGCTGAAGCGCTTTCTTCTGCGATCTTCGCCTGGCTGGGTCTGAACGGCTACGCGGCTCTACCGACAGCATGGCTCTACCCACTGCCCAAGGCCGCGAAAACCCACCTCCCATCGACGAGGTTTCCCAACTCATACATTTAATCACAATGGCTCGAGGGAGCTCTTTCCCGGCGACAGACTACACGCCGTCTTACCTTCAGAAGGGCTCTCTGGACCACGCCCATGATGATTTCCGCCTGCCCGGTCTCTCCGCCGTCTTTCCGGGCTTCTCTACGAAATGCAATAACGGCGCATCATCCTACCCGACGCCTAATTCAGAAACACTTCGATCGCCTACCGACAGAGCACCAGCATATGTGTCGCCTTATGCGTCGCCGGACCAATACGCCTTGATCACCCATCTCGAGGCGGTGCGGCGGGGCTTCGCTTTCCACCGCAAATGCAACCGTTACGCATTCTTCGCCTACGACGACTCCGAGGCCGAGCAACTGTTGAACGAATTCCAAAGCAGCATCAATGAGAACCGCTCACTGCCGGATTCGAAGCTTTGCGAGATCCTCTCGATCGCTGTCATTTCGTCGACTTTCAACAGGGTGCAGATCCCGGCTCAAGCAGCGGATGTGTTCTACTATGGTGCCAGAGAACGCATGGGCAGCTGGGTGCATGGCCAGCACTTGACTGCGATGAGATGCTGTGCGTTGCTGGGTCTTGCTAACATATTTCGCAAAGCTACTGTTTCTCTGCTTTACTTTGGTAAGGTCCTTGCGTGATACTAAAAACATTGTTGTTGTTTACTGACTATATTGTAGATCTGGCCATCACACTCAGTCACAGGTTGTGGCCTGCGATGAGAGCGCAGTCTCTTGACATGGCGCTCCCGGAACACGTGGAGTTGCAACGAGTGTGGCGATCGTTGGTCTTTTGTCGCGCCTGGCTCCAGTCTACAATTGGAGCCTGCACTGGCGATGCACAGCTATGGCTCCCTGCGATTGTGCGTGCATCATCTTGGATCTTGAGTTTCCTTTGACTAGTTCGCTGACTTCTCTTAGAAACTCCAGACGAACATTGAGAACCAGGCCGCAGCACTCGCCGAAGTTGTCCCTGTGCAATTGACGGGCATTGCGGTCGTTGCCGCGAGAGCGATGAGAGTTCTTACCGGCTGCGATTCGAAGGCCACGCTCTTACCTACCGTCAACACATTATACACCGAGATCAGGGCCTGGTACGATGACTTGCCTCCGAATGCGAAGGCCAATGAGCTGTTTCAATCACCCTGGGAAGACTCCATGGTTTGCCTTGGCTACATTCACCTCGGACATCTTGGAGCACTCACCTTGATCATGCGCAAGACGTTCAGCATCTACAGACCAGATATCGGTGTTCAGAAACGGCCACTACAACCAGCTGAGCGCGCTCAACTGGCTATCATTCTCAACGACGGCATTGTCGCAGCGAAACAGTCGTCACGAATCCTTTACCTTTTCTTAGGCGAGCAGGCTAGCATCAGACATTGCTGGTCCGTAATGTACGTCCACAGTCGACCCATTCCCAGTCCATGCCTGGTACCATGGAAGCTAACAAGCAGCACAGCTACACCGCCTTCGTATCCGCAGCAATTCTCCTGTATTGCATCAGCCAAATGCAACTCCACGACTACCCCGACACCGAATGGCAGCCGTACCTAAGCCTGGTAGACAACGACATGGACGTCCTCGCCTACTGCCAGGAACTCGACCCCGTGGCCGGCACTCTCCGCGACACTCTGTCGCAATACATGCAATTCCTGCGCATCCCGTCTCGCACGCAAAAACCCAAAGCACCTCCCCCCTGGGCCCGCGCCTCGCTAAACCCACCAAGCCAACAACCGCGCGAAGGCGCGCAGGGTCAAGACCTCGTCGACCTCCTCCTGGCCATGCCGACAGGCCGCGCGGGCCCCGCGCAGACGAGCATGGACCTGCTGAAAATCGTCTGCCAGCCGTTCAACGAGAGCGAGGGCGAAGCGCGCGAGATCCCCTCCAGCGCGAGCGAGGGTGCTCAAGCGCGGTCGAAGAAGGGCTACCAGATCCCCAAAGTGCTGGGCGATGTGACATCGCAGGATTTGCCCAGAGAGCCGTGGGATCGGCAGTGCTCGGACGCCTGGATGCCGTTCGGCTGGCAGCAGTGTCAGAGCAACGCGGCGTATTCCTGCAAAGCGACGAATCTGGCGCTGACGATGGCGCAGCAGGAGATGCTGAGGGCTGGCGTCTGAACTTCTCGTAAGGAGCAGACAGATGGTGGTTGGTATGATTGATTTTTTGACGACACCCATGCAACGAATGTAATTTGAGCCGAAATCGGAGGCTACGAGCGGAAGAGCGTGGTCGCGGTGCAACTTTCCGTTTCTCTCCGTGTTGAGAACGTATTGGAAGAAGCACTGGGCGAGACGCCGGACTGCGATGGCCATGGCCTTGTGCAACGCCTCCGCTTCAGAGGCGGACACTTCGTGAGCGTCAGGCCTACACACACTGAACTGCAGAGGGTCCGTCGACCCACACAGAGCGCATGCAGCACAGCTCATTTAGAAAACGAGGTCAGGCAAGAAGAGTGGAAGAACGTAGAGATGTCAAAAGATCAAAAGAACGAACGTCGCCTCATTATTACGGATTGGGCTCTTGGGTAATTTAAGCGATTCTCTTGTCTCTCGAGTCGCTCCCCCTTCACACCACAACCAAAAAGCATCATCACAAGCATCAACAGCATCAGCCCTACTGAATGTAGTTCTCCGCGTCCTGGATCAACATGCCCGCGATGGCAGCACTGCTCAACGTGCTGAGGATACCAGTAAGCAGAGCGCTGACAGCGACACTGGCGACGTCGCCGGTCCTGCCGGGCGCGATCTGCGAGAGCACACCGATCTGCGTGCCGAGCGAGCCGATGTTGCCGAAACCGCACAGACTGTACGTGGCGATCAGGCGGGAACGTTCGCTCATCATTTGGTAGCGGGCTTCGTTGGCGAGCTGGGCGAAGGCTGCATATTCGTTCTGGGAAGGGGGATGGTTAGGACATGGTTGAGGGTGTTTGATGTGAGGAGAAGGGATACTTACGGCGACGATCTTGAGACCGATGAGTTCGCCGACCTTGAGAATGTCGGGGCCTCTGGGCACACCCAGAAGGAACGCGATGGGGTAGCAGATGTATCCAACGATCAGCTGAACAGTGAGGTCGTATTCTCCCGTCAGACCGATGTAGCGTCCCCACCAAGTGAGTAGACCGGAAACGAGGTTGAGCAATGCGATGATCACAAGCAGAGTAGCGATAATCATTCCGCCAATCTTGATTCCCAACCAAGCGCCCTTGGCGAGTGCCTCGAGAACGTTTTGAGACTCGCTGACATCGTCCTTCGGGACGACAATCTTGCCCGAAGTGAGAGTCTCCTCTTCCTCGGGGTAGCGAAGATGGCTCAAGGCCAGCGAAGCCGGAATGGACATGATGCAGCTGGACACGAGGACCTGCGCGTTGAGACCCAGACCAATGTACGCAACCAGGACGGAGCCGGCAATGGTGGCAAAACCACAGGCCATGACCTGGTGGATCTCGGCCTTGGTGAGATACGGGACGAACGGCTTGATCAGCATGGCACTCTCGCCCTGACCGATGAAGGGAGTCGCAGCGGCCACGACGGCTTCGGCACCGGAGACTTGCATGCTCCAGAAGAAGAAAACGGCGAACTTTCCGATGAACCACTGGATGATTCCCCAGTAGTACAACATCTGGACAAACGCCACGAAGAAGATGATGGCTGGGATGACACCAGTGAGGAACCAACCAAGGTTCATGACAGTATCGTCAGTGAGGAACTCGACACCGTCGCCGGCGAAGCCTAGCAACTCGCGCGCCAGGGTGGAGATGAAGCTGAAGATATCGTATCCCACTTGAGTCCTGAGCACGAAAAGTGCGATGATGAATTGCACAAGCTGTTCAGGTCAGTAAAGTGATATTCAGACGATTGGTCTCGCTGAGACCACTCACCATGCCCATGATGATAGTGTGCCCTTCGATTTGTCAGTGATCGAATTATTCGACTTGCGGTGCCTGGCGTGCTTACAGTTGACTGCTTTCCTGTTTCGTGAAGTTGCCCACATGCCGA
>MSJI02000131.1:0-17198 GCA_001931905.2 Cladosporium sp. IMV 00045
TGCCGACTAGGTACCTTCTTAAATTTCATCTTATCTTCTTTAGTAACGAGGACTTTCGTAGACTGCGACGTGCCTAGCGCGTACCCTGTCTCGTCGAAGTTCCAGATCGATTCGGAGTCGTACGAACGGGTCCCGTAGAGCGTAGCAAGCTGATCAAAAAATGCGATTATGCGATCTCGCGACGTCCCTTCGTAACGAGATGCTTCGAGCGATCGCGACGTGATCGTAGCTACCTCTAGATACCGGGTACGGAACCTATCGAGCTAGTGCTTACCTAGGGGCTCGTATAAGACCTCGGGGTCCGATAAGGCTATATAACCTTTCTGGATTTCAAAGGCTAGTTCTTTCGTAAACGCAAGAGTAATCGGGTTCCCGAGGTTCGCGAGTCGTCTAATCCAGGCTATAAGAGTATGTTCCTCGGCGATAGATAATGCTTGCTATTTTTCGTAAGCTAGGTTATGCATGTTCATGTGCAGCTTTGATCATGCTTTGATCATGCTTTAACGATTCTGTAGCAACCAAGCTACATCGTGATTCAGGACTTTGTTGCTAGCTTAAAACCTGCAAGACGCACAGCAGACATCTTATGTCGATATTTTCACTCTAGGTAGTTGACTTAATAGACTTCCCACTGATCGTTAAGCGCACTTCCAAGTGGATTCATGAGAGGTTCAATAATAGTGACAAACTTACTGAGATATTAGAGACTTGATATTGATTAAGTGACAAGATAAGTTGATGCAGACTTTTGGAACTACCAGATGTTTTGACTGAGAATGCATGTCGTTGAGATATTGTTCTTTTTGCAAGAACTTTTGGAAATACAATTCAATTTGAGGTGAAGAATTCCTCTTCGAACTTACCTGCTGTGAGCAACTGCAAGTGTGTGACTGAGACTCAGATCCATTTCGTGACTGTCTGACTCTGGTTCCAGATCTTCTGATCTCCATTGGCCTTAAAAAAAAATGCTCTGCTAACAACAACTTAATATTACAAGACTGATTTTGTGAGTGTCCTCAAATGGAAATGCATCTAATCAAATTTGATCACACTCTATATATAACTTATGTGTAATTTGCTGATTGACTCGCTTATTGGTCAGCTGAACTACTATGTCAATTAAATGCCAGATTTGGCTTTAGTGCAAGCGCTGGTGGTTTGACACTATAACTTAGAAATGAATTTGTAACTTGTTAGGCAATTTGCTTTTAATGATCAATTTCTCATTAGCACTTAATCTGGCAAGAAAAAGCGAGACAACAATTCATCTTCCCCAAAGTTTTTATTGGACATAATGCTCCAATGTGCTTAATGTTGACTTAGTTAGTGGCTTTTGTTGTTAAACTCTGCGCACAAACAACAACTCGCGATATTGTTTAGCTTGACCAGCCAAAGATGAGCCTGAAATGTGCCATGTAGTATCCAGATCATGCAGCTGAAATCACAATTTTGAGGCAATGGTTCCGCGAGTCCAAATGAAAGATTTTGCAGGCAATCTTTCTTGCAAATGTCTGTCTTTATTCTCAGAGGAAGCCTGTCGAGCCTACTTTGTCCGTCTCGGGCACAGATGCAGCAAAAGTCAACAATCAGCATTCTCAATCGTTCATCGCTACTTCTGAAAGTAATGATTTCCGTATCTCGCGCGAGTGTAATAAGAATTGCGCGTTCTGCTTATCACTTTTTACGTCCCACAAGAAGCCATTCCAACTGCTGCTCCCATGCTCCACTGTTAGGTGCTAATAGTGTCGAATCGACGCAAGTCCGGTGCGCAAGGCCGAAGGATTAGCGAGCGAAGTGGCCGCTGCGGCTTCACGCACGTCGCAAGTGTGCAAAAGTCGAGGCGAGAGCGTTGGCGCCACTCGATGGCGCCACATTTCGTGACGTGTGGCGGCGCGCTCGAGCACAACGGCGCCGCCGTTGCAACCGCAACACCCAGCTGAGTACTTTATGACGATTTGTGATGGATAAGTGCTTTGATAGACAAGATGAGTCGAAACATACGCAAAGTTCTAGAAGTCTGATAAACCAAAAAGGAAAAATAGGGAAGTGAGGATAGGTAAAGTTGATATCGATCGATGCGCAGATTAATGTAATGGTGGTACAAGTCGTAAATCCTTCGTAAATTCAGGGTGCCAATGCCGCTTTGCTTGGGCTTGCCAGCATCCCTGATTCCAAAGCTCCGCAACGCTGTCATTAATTAAGATGCTTAAACGTGAGCCTGGGTGGGCTTGGTGGAGCGAGGCTCGCCCTCGAAACCGTCCTGGCGCTCCTCACGGCCAGCAAGAGAGCCGCCAGACTGCTTGAACTCGGCCATGGAGACGGCGGGGAGAGCAGAGGCCGTGTGGTGCTGGGCGGCGTTGTGGTGGACCTCGTGGATGGGGACGGTGGTGTGGGTGACGTGAGGCTCAATAGTCTCTGTAGAATTGGTCAGTTATGAAGCAATCATAAAGGGAAGAGATGCTAGCGACGTACCCTTCTGGACAACAGGCTGGATAGTCTCGTGGACGTGGTGGTGCCTGTGCTCGCCGGCAACGATCGGGTCGACCTCACGAGTGGTGCCGCCGTCGACGCGAGTGGTGGTGTTGGCGTAGCCAGCCTTCTCCTTGGCGAGGCGAGCCTCAACCTCGTCGTTGTTACCGTGCTCGTAGCTGCGGTGCTCGACGGGGATGATGTTGGCGTGGTGCTGCTGAGGAAGGACCTCACGGTCGGCAATGGGCTGCTCAGTGGTGTGGTAGTGGTCCTGGTGAACCTCCTTGTCGACAGCAGAAGTGTACTGCTCGTGCTTGGTCTTCTCGACAGTCTCATGCTCAACGGCAGGGGCGACCTTCTCGTGAACGGTGGTGTCGTTGTGACCGGAGGACTTCATGAAGTCCTGGACGGCGGCCTTTGCGGATTCCATTTTGGTTAATTGAGTGGTGTGGTTGTTGTTGATAAGGTGGGTTGTTGAGTTTGGATGTAAAGAGTTTATTGTGCTCGAAAGATGAGAGTGATGGTGGGATAATAATTATCCCTTCGAGTGAAAGGTAGCATGTATATATATGCTAGGAGCCTAGGACGTTAGAGAGAATGAACGTCATACCTTGCTTGCCGCGCAACCTTCGATTGAGCTGTCAAGGTGTATCCACTAGCTTTGGTCACACAATCAGCCATGTCGGAGACAGGTGTTCGTCATTGAGCATGGCAGCCGCAACGGTCAACCACAGCTGCACCAGCCTCTCCAGCCAATGTGAGGCGAAGGTGGCTAGTGCAAGGATTAGCGACACGACTGAGGTGAGAAGAATATTCCATAGCGCAAGCACTATGTGATCAGTGCCATGTCTCCTGAGTGTAGCTCGCCTAGACAGAGCAACGTGCATTACTGATCTTCAGACGCTACGATGCATCATCGGTGATCTAGTCGTGTATTCGTCGACAGCTCTGGTACTGCCAGAACTGCCCTCGGCGCTCCGCGATGAGGAGAGAACCTAGAGCTTGTCGGGTATGGCGTCTCCAGAGCAGCAAAAGAATGGTGTGCAAGGGCTGCAGACCTCGAAGGGCATCTCCCCTCGCGGCCCAGGCCCAATTGCCGTGCAGGACCGCTCCATGCCATTTGCCGTATCAAAATCTCGAAAGCTCCATCCTTAGAGAGCCCTATGGGTGGGCCAACCGTTCGTGCAGGAAGGGATCGCCAGATTCGAGCCGCTTCTGCCGCCCCTACCTCCATGACGTCGCTTACGCCGTGGAGGAGACTTGCGAGGGAGCGAGGCTCGTCACCGCGGCGGCGAGGGCGGTCTACGGCGGCAGAGGTCGACGAGCATTGGTGATGATGGCATCGTGGTTGGGCCGACGTTGGTGACTTTGGAGACTTGACGTTGTTGCGGCTGAAAGAAGCAACTTCCCCACAGATTTGTCAACGGCTTGGCGGGCGCCGGATGCTAGGGAGAGACATTCGTGTCACGAAATGACGATAGGTGTCGATATCGACCACTTTTTCCAATGCTCGGTGCGTATAACTCACCTTCCGCCGTCGTCCGCGCGATTTGAGCCACCACCGCCACTCCACTGCTTGCTAGACACTAGAAGTGCAAACAGGTTTTGCCTGTGTTCGTGCCTGTGTTCGTGCACGCCGTTATGAGTTGAGCCACTAACGCCACTCCTCCGACGAGAACTATTGTGTAGAATCGCAATCTCGCAAAGGCAACTTTTGGAGCTCCCCTGACCGGAGCGACTTCCAGGACGTGAACAATGCATGGCGTGGCTCTGCTGGTATGCACATGCTCGACATGCATCTGATCCTTGCCCCTACCTTACTAGTTGAAAGGGTCTGGAGCTTCCCATGATGCGGGTACGAATGGGTCGATCCAAAAGATCTCAAATCCGCGCTTCCGATCACTAGCACTTGGAGCCAATGAACCTTTACGAAGCTCGCTGCATCCGGAGGTATCTCCCTCGCTCCCATGCAATCCAGAGAGATATCGACGAGCCTGCACGCCTAAACGTCCATCTTGTCGTCCGCGGACTCACCAGACCCTCGTGAAGTACCTATACAGGTGCTCGGTCGAGGCTTCGCTAGGAGGTATCGTCGGCGGCGTCAGCTACTGCATGGAAGACCCTGGCTGTAGTACCGTGGCTATGTGGACTACTGTCTTTCGTGCGCAGGAGCTTGCTCGACGAGTTTCGGCGCTCTGCTCTGGTTTGATGCTATCGTCTGCAATCCTCCTCTTCGTGTTCAGTCGATCGCGTCGATTGCTCGAACCTTTCCAATGGCAACCGTTGCCATCGTGTACTGCATCTGCGTCATTCAACTGGGCCTCCAGTTGTCTACGCGCACCACTATGGTCAATGTGGGAAGGTGATCTGCATTCGCCGCGTCCAATAGGGCTGGAACACTGGAGCTAATTGACATTTGATTCATTCGGGCCTCAGTACTAGTCCAAACAATAACAACGAATTTGGTAGTGTCTTCTACTGGACGTCGTAACGTGTTTCCCCTACCTCCGTTCAGCTCGTCTCATCAAAACTGACTCGACGGAGCAGCCTAGATGCTGATCTTGATGGCTTTTGAAACGGGCGAGGCATTTGCCATGGCTTCTCAGAGATTCCTAACGATGTATGATGCGTACTCTTCATCATGATATGTCCGCGGCCTCTTCCCGAGTATGTTTACAATATGACGTATCCTCGAGAGGCCGCGGTGGGCTTAGATGGGGTTTGATGCATACCCGCGATACCTTACTGCAGCTACTGTCAGCCGTCCTCAGCCGTGCCGCCTTACGGTCTCACAACGAACCACGGCGTACAGCGGATGTGAAGTGCCACCGAATTAACACCCTAATAGAGTTGCTTTGTTCTTTAGCCAGCCATGTCCCAGAGTATCTCCCTCATGGCTCTCCACGAATCCCGCAAGAAGCGGCTTCTGAAGCTATTTCGCAGGGCAAAACGCGACGATGAGCCTGAAAACGACACATCTGAAAAGCCCGCCAGCAATGGCAAGCAGCGAGAGGCGCCCGCCTTGAGTAGTTCGGAAGACCGTAATATTGATCAAGGTATGTTGTCCTAAGAAGATCGCTTTCCTGGTTGCATCATACCTAATCCGAGCGTCAGCTTTTTTGCCATCTCATGGGATTGGATCTCAATCTGAATATACCCTACCACCCAACGACCTCGCAACCCCTCATATTGCGAAATACCAATTGCCTCATGTACCTCGTGAACGAGAGTTCTCATCAAGCTTCAGGGGACTCACTTTAAATTCTCACAAAGATGAGCATGATCCTGAAGTGAACGGCTATGGGCTTGACGAAGGTCGGAATAGCGAGTACATTGCCGACCGCAACATGAGCACCGCATCACTTGACACGCCGTCAATACGCCTCTTACCCCAAAAGCGAGAGTTATCACAATCGAAAAGTCAGCCATTGATACCACACGTTGACCGGCACTCTGGAAACGTCGCCGACTGGAACATAGTGCGGAACGACAACCCAACGATGGAAGCGCAGGGTGACGCTCCTCCGCCCTTGAAAGTTCACAAACGGAACTCCCGTCTCAGCGAAGTCTTTCATTCGCAGGAGGGTCCTGACACACGCGATGTTCCAAGAGGAGAGGCTCCCGACAAGAGGGATGCGTCGTGGTCGGTCACACCACTCGCCATGGAAGGTTCTCCGTCATATCTTGACGTAGATGGGCAAAAGACCCCAAAGCCAAGAGATGCATCATGGACGAAAACTCCTCTGGCCATGGAAGGCGATCCAAACAAGGATCCACTTGAGAACACATCAAACACACCGTCACTGGAGTTCCCTCGTCCAAGTCTCGACAAGCCTTTGCCGCCTACACCATCTACGATCGCCCCCCGGACCCCGACTTCAGCGAAGACGACCACCGGCGGCTTCCCAAATTCTGGCAAGTTCCCAGCTCATTTGAAACAAAACTCGGCCGGTCCCATGGACCTCGACGACGCGGAAGTCCATCGATTCCCAGACACAGTCTCTGTGCATGAAGAGCAAGCTCCAGCAGTCAAGCATGAAAAGATCATAGAAAAACAACACGAGGTCCGACAGAATGTCATTACTCGTGAAGTACACGACCATGACATATACCACCGTATTCTGCCGATCAAGGACATCGAAGTGAAGCCCGCGCGCCACTTCGTACCCGTCCAAGATGGCTACGTCGAGGTCGACGAGGACGACCTCCCCGGCCGAACGCGACAGAGGACGAATTGGGCAATAGCAGAGCTCGTATCGAAGAGTACGCCGGGCGTTCGAGGGGCGGCTACTACCCGCCAATTCACGGCGCGCAAGTTCTCAGGCACCGATGGCGACGACAGGGAATACATTGGCCCGGATGGATACCCTGTCAAAGAAAAGACGTGGGTGCATCCTCCAACGCTCGAGCAAAATACGCAAGACACACATCCCTTCCATTTCGGCTCGAAAGATCCAAAGAATGATGGCTTGCAAGCCAAATTGCCTGCTGGCAATGTCGTCGGCGTCTCCAAGCGTCTGATGGAGAAGAGGAGTGGGATGGATGTCGATTCTAGCAACGCTGTTTAGCGTGATAGCTTGTGGAGTTCTCTTTTGGGTTTAATATTGAGCGCATCAAAATGAAATTGGGCAGAACCTACGCGGCTGGTGTTGCGATTGCTGCGTTTCGAGCAAGTCATTAATATTATTGTAATACTATCATTAGCCCTCTTTCTTTGGGCACAAACACATTACAACCTCCCAACAGTACCCGATCATTCTATCCTTGACGTTACATTAGATCAGTCCACCGCCCCAGCTACTCAAGACCCTCCATTCATAGACAAATCAGATATCGAACTTGATCTCATCACGACAGTACTCACCACCTGTCCCCGAAATGGCCACCTTCCCTACAACACTTGGTTGCCTCCGCCGGCGGCGTGTCGTAGACCGTCTTCGTCCACGTCCAGCCGTAGGTCTTGTCAACATACTGCTTGGTGTAGATGATCCGCACGATCGTCTGCGTCGACGTGGGCAGCGTGAGCGTCTGCTGCGCTTTTCCTCCCCACACAGTCTTTGGAGGGGAAGTGATGGAGTACGTCGTCGTGGCCACGACGACGTGCGTCTGCGTGGAAGGTGGCGCTGTGACGGTGAGAGTCGGCTCGCCGCTCGTCGGGCCGGAGAGGGTCGTGGTGCGGGAGTCGGGGGCGCGTTTCTGGAGGGGTGCGTTGGCTTCGTCGGCCAAGTCGTCGGGACTCTTGTTTCCGTCTTTCCCGTACGGGCGGTTGTGCCTGGGTTTGTGGTCATCTCGGCCAGGAGAGCCCCAGCGGTGCTCTCGATCCCTGTCAGCATGCCTATATGGCTTGCCGTCCTTGCGCCTGAAGCTGCAGACTGGATCTGGGTGGCGCGGGCGTAGTGGGATGCGGCAGGTGGGCGTTACCGTGACGGTTGTGATGCGGTTGCTCTTCGTCCAGCGGGCGAAGGTGTGCGTGATCGTCTGCGTTTCTGTAGTCCTGACTGGGCTTGGAGTAATCGTCCTGGTGTGTGTTCCTGAGTATTTGGTAAGGGTGGATTGATTGGGAACTGTGTAGGTCGAGTTGATGAAAGAGATCGCTAGCTGAGGGTCAGTACGAGATAAGAAGCCTCTCATGGAAACATATTACTCACAGGTCGTTGTTGTAAGGGGAGTACTGGTCACGGTCCTTGTCGGATAAGCAGTTATAGTCTGCTGTGGTCCCGCATCGATGTGGAACTCCCGCTGGTAAGAAAATGGCTGACCGTTGCCATTGTTGCCGAGAGCAATGATAAGATATTGACCAGAAATGATCTGACTCTTCAGCACTTGACAGGTAGAGAGTTGAGGGGTGTCGTTAGGCACAGTCGGCACTGAGCTGCAATCCCATTGATCGCTAGTGTCCTTGTTGACGAGCTGCAGACTGGCAGTATCGTTCTGACATCCCTCAAACTTGGAAACAAAAGTAAAGCTTTCGTTCGAGTTGGTGTTGATGAAGTAGGAGCCACCATCTTGGAAATCCACGCCGTAGGTCGTGCATACGGAGCCTTGCTGGTCCTGGCTTGTTTCCATGCTCACGTCCTCTGGCACTGCAGCGGACATGGCACCTGCAAGCAGGCCAGCAAGTGGAAATACGATTCGAGTAGAAAGCATGGATAGTTCTGTGAAGCGATGTCACATAGGAATGGCGTGAGGGTAAAGAAGCGAGCGACAATGGGAAAGTGAACACGACCTACCAGAGGGCGAAACACCCCATGATAACTACGTGATCGAAGTCAATGGGAGTCAACGACATTCTTCATACTGACCATTTCGCAGTGGTCTAATTGGCTTGCAATTGCTATGATGTTCTGTTTGATGGCAAGTTCGAACCGTGTCTGGCTCGCAAACCATAGAGGGAGGCGAAAGTGTGCTTACTACCTGTCCTTGAAGGTATATGCTGTGGAGACGAGCTCACAGTTTCTGAACGGGAGGCTGGAGCCAGTAGCGATGGCCTTGATGTTTCCATCCTTTCTTCCTAAATGGTATGCTGCCAGCTGACCAATGGAGAGTCAAGAATGACTTTTTGAGTTTGGATGTGATGCTCGCAAGCCAGACAAATGTGTGCGACTTATCGTCGTAAGCAAAGCCGGAAGCCTTCCATTGGCACGAAAACACCAATGGAAACAGTTGTTTTCGATAAAACTCAATCCAATGATCCAGCTAAATGATCATGCAGCTTTTGCGGGATAGAAATACAACTTGCATCTCATCAAATATTGGCTTGATTGATGTTCCAATTCGAGATGAATCTTCCATCATCGCCAGGACAGGGGTGAACAACCACTCTGTGGAGTTATCGCCATATTAGTGAAGACGCTGCTGATGTCCGTCACCGCTCATAGCATGGGCTTGGGATATCAAGGTTCAGGCAATGAGGCGGCTGACACGACGCTCTCAAATGTAAGGTACCGAGTACAGCAGATGCCCGATCAAGGACTCGCTACAAGCTCAATACGGTTGGTCCTCAGAGGTGATAGCCAGGATGATGGAATGCGTTAGTTGACATGCTTGCGTTGACAGGATATTTGCTCCGCGGTGTTATGCTTGTAAACTTGGTGCTGGCATCAAGGTCATCACGAGGGAGGTGAGGATGGAGGGGAACCGCACGCAAGCCAAGCATTTCTTGCTGTGGTGAGTTATATTTATCTTCCCGCTGGATATGATCTACTGCAACTCGAATCCACCTCGCCCGCCTTCAGGTTCCAGCTCGTCCGCCACGAAATACAACAGACACCGCTTTTACATCAACATTCGCGTTGAGACCTGTGCATAAAGTATTGTCGCATGCTGGAATCGTACCCATCTCTGCCGAATGGAGGAATCGGCCTTTATCCAACCCGATCCCAGTGTGCCGGTGCAAAGTCGAGACCTTCTCGGATGACAGCCTCGTTGTTCGAAGAGGCAACCCGCCATTGCTACCCGCATCGGCGAAAATCCAATAATGACAAACTTTACAGCTAGGGAACAGCCAGCCCTCAAGTCCGCACGAAAGATGGATCCTCTTCCACTCTCCTGCCAAGGACCGGCTGAGAACTAGTTCAGTCTCCGAAGTAATGACATTGCTGACAGGCATCACCGCGTCAAAGGTATTTCTGGGTTCCTGGGATGCTGATCCATGTTATGAGAGCCCTATTTCAAGCCATAAACAAGACTAAAAGCCTTAGCTATCGCTACAGGCTTCGCTTCTGGACAAAATACGCCACGAGGTCGTCGCCAACGCAGGCCATCGCCGAGACCCGGGACTCCGCAATCCATCTCCTCTATCCGTGCTTAACATTGATCCCAAAGATGAGCCACCAACTTGTTAACCCACATGGAAACACATGGCGCTATCGTCGCGATCTGCAAGCCTTGAACTATTTCTACTCGGCAACAGCCAAGGGGCTTCCAAGGCTCTGGTCGAAAGCGTCCCATCCGCCTCATTCTCTTTATGGCAACTCCACCAAGGCGAACCCGTCTTTGCGGCTCATTATACGTGCATTTACGAGAGTATTTCGCTTGGGGAACTGCAGACGGGCTCGGCGAAGGCCGTGGTCTACCATATCGACGGGAGATCTTCGTGAATAGGCAAGCTAACGTACTGTGATTGCCATGAAGCATGCAGCAAAGAGACTACGGGCTGTAGCAATGAAACACCGCCGAAAGGTATATCAGTAAGCGAATGCCTCTCGTTTCTTCCATTCGACTCCTACAAAGCTCCATCGTTTCTATTGCTACGCACTTCATACAATGAGATTTCCTTTGACTCGCCAAATTGGCGGTATCGTTCTTCTTGCTCTTTGCCATGTCGTAACGGCAGCCCCGAATCCAGTTGCCCTTGAACCCAGGCAAGCTACCACCACAAGAGTTGCAGACTCGGCCTGCACCAATGGTCCCCTCTCACGAGCGTGTTGGCAGGCGGGCTACAGCATTGCAACGGACTTCGACAACAAGACCCCTCCCAATGGTAGAGAGCGGTTATACAATTTAGAGATCACCAACACGACAATGGCACCCGATGGCCACGAAAGGCTTGTCATGGCCATCAATGGCACATACCCAGGACCCACCTTGGAAGCCAATTGGGGCGACACAATGGTTGTCAACGTTAAGAACAGTCTGCAGCACAATGGCACCTCAATCCACTGGCATGGCGTTCGAATGCTTAATAGCTGCCAACACGATGGCGTGAATGGAGTTACCGAATGTCCGATCCCACCTGGTGGAACTGTGCAGTACAGGTTCCGATGCACTCAGCATGGTACATCATGGTATCACTCCCACTTCTCCGCTCAATATGGAGATGGCATTGTGGGAGCTCTTATCATCCATGGGCCTGCATCTGCGAACTACGATCATGATCTGGGGCCCATGACCTTCACCGATTGGTTCCATGAGCCTGCATTTGCAATGAACCATCGAGCCCTGCACAGTCTCACTGGCCCTCCAACTCCTCAGACTGGTCTCATTAGCGGCAAAATGAAAGGCGACTTCGGTGGCAAGTACCACGTCACTACTTTGAAGAAGAACAAGAAGCATCGATTGCGACTTATCAATACCGGCATTGACAACAATTTTCACGTCTCGATAGATGGCCACAATTTCACGGTCATCACCTCGGATTTCGTCCCAATCAAGCCCTACGTTACCAATTCAGTCTCTATCAACATCGGTCAGCGATACGACATCATCCTCCACGCCAACCAAGCTTCCGGAAACTACTGGCTTCGCGCGGATGTAGCTACAGACTGTGGCCCCAACTCAAACCCGAACAACATCAAGTCGATCATTCGCTACGAGGGCGCGCCAGAACAAGAGCCAACAACGCAGAACACAATCACCAAATCCACCGCTTGCTACGATGAGAGCGTGTCACCATACGCCCCTAATCAGGTTCCTCAAGACACCTTTAAAGATGCCATCAAGCACTTCACCTTGGGATTCAATGTGTCCACCGTCAACGGCCCGCTGGTTCAATGGCTCATCAATGATACGGACATTCGAGTCGACTGGAGCAAACCCACGCTGGAGTACGTACAGGACAACAACTACACGTTCGAGCACAAGATGAATGTCTTCGAGATCAACCAGAAGGACGCTTGGACATTCTGGCTCGTGCAGACCGCACAAGGCGGGTTTGTCAATCTGCCGCATCCCATGCATCTTCATGTAAGTCAAGTCTTCAGTCCATGTTATGAAGCCAGCGCTGACATTCTCTCCAGGGTCACGGTAAGATTTCAACAGATTGAGAGGATCTTCACTTGGGTTTTGGGATTGACCAACGCCTTCTAGATTTCTATGTCATCGGCCAAGGCCCAGGTGCCTGGGATGGTAGCATGACGAATTTAAAGTTCAACAACCCGCCTCGACGTGATACAGCCTTGCTTCCAGCAGGAGGCTATCTGATCATGGGTTTCCCTGCGGATAATCCAGGTGCCTGGTTGGTACACTGCCAGTAAGTACACGCCTTTAGTATTTCTCGACCCAGAAAATTGGTAATCTAACTGGTGAATAGCATCCCATGGCACGTCGGCCAAGGACTCAGCTGGCAATTTCTCGAGCGCAAAGATGAGATTTTGGACACTCTTGGTGACTTGTCACCCTTTAACGATAACTGCGATAGTTGGCGCAAGTGGTGGAATGTGCCCAAGCATTCGGGCAGGCCTTACGACATGGATGATTCGGGGCTTTGAGTGAGCGTTCTCAGTATTCTCGCCCACAGTGGTTTGTTATTGGGTTGCATGAGGTGTTTGGGCCAAAATTTCGGTATCATTATGGGATTGCTGCTGTAATGTTATCAGAGTTGTTGGATATAGAATATGCTTTTGTGTTACCATTGTATGCGTAGATTGGTTTTGGCCGAGATTTTCAGGACGAGTCACCCTTGCATGATTTTCGAGAAAACACATGGCAATACAGGGAAACGACGGATCGCCCCATTTGACCATTTAATCTAATAGCCGACATGGTTATATCTCTCTTCATCAGCCTAGCGCACACATGCACAAGCGCCAGACAAAGCCGATAGTAGCGCCAGATCATGAGATCTTCATATCCACACAGCGACTCGGATAACGTCATACATACCCAAACCACATGACTTTTGAGTCTATTATTCACTACTGTCCAAGACACTAGACTTGGCCTAAGAACGCTGGGAAAGTAATCTCGCGATGGAAAACTTCTCGTCTTTACACCTGTGCATCTACCGCCAACCGCCATGAGCTGGATCCCTTTACCGGAGTTCATGCACCATGTCGTGCAAGCTACAATTACTGGAACGCCTCGGCCTGGTCTCCAGCCTATACCGGGTACCAGCCCTTTGACCGTCGAAGCGGTGATATGTCCAGTGGTGCTGTATTATCTGGCTCTTCTTTTTCTGCCTCCGCCACCGCCCTCGGCGATCGACACAACTTCCATACATGTTCTCAGGAACGTCCTGGCTCTCGCAGCGGCAGTACTTTTCTTCCGCTTGCCACTGGCCTACCATGTCCCACAAAGCATCGGCCTTACATACCAACTCGGCTTGGTCGGACTTTACGGAGGATTGCGAGTTCTGGACGCTTTCTATGTCAGTTACTTCTTCTGGGGCCATGTGCCTAGGCGAGTTCGCTATGTTCACAAGAAGAGGCCCGAAACTCCGAGAGGTGAAACAGCACCTAGGCCTTGGGCTGATGGAGGACACAATGGCATGCTACGCAAGCCAGAGGAGCCCAGTCTTGTCAAGAAGGCAAAGGAGAATGAGCTACTGAATGGGTCGCAGCCAAAATCGTCCGCAAACGATTCGCAAAAGCCTGTCAGCAAGACTGAAGAAGACGAGTTACTGGCCCCAACCAGACCTCGCAGACCGAGTCTGCAGCGAGGAGTCTGGCGTTCCGACATGGTCGAGAACATGTCGAACGAGTCGTTCACCGACCGATTAAGCGGCGACATCGGCTACATGGAGTTCATGCAAAGAGCGATGCAGGGTCCCAAGCCGGTGCCTGTCATCGAGTCTGCAGAAACCGAGAACGGCTGGCCGCATAGCTTTGCAGGTCGGGCGTCTTGGGCTCTGGAATTAGAGCTGTCCATGCGTGGTGTTGGTTTCACCTGGACAACTGCTGATGTTCGTCACACTAGGAAGACGTGGCTACCGACCGTGCAAAATCGCATTCATTCCATCTTGTTCCACGTCGGTCCGGTCATGGTCGTCGCCTTCGCAATCATCAAAACAGCCTACGTCAAGCGCATAGCACCGATCATGCAAACCTCGAACCCGCCCTCCTCACCCTTCGACGAGCTGAACTATCCCGAGCAATACATCCTAACAGCAGCACTAGGCGCTTTCCTCATGGCAGCCTTCTCCCTAGGCCACTCAATCTTCGCCATAATGCTCTCACCTCTAGCCCCCTCACCACTCGCCTTCTTCCCTCCTCTCTACACCACCCGAGTCTGGGACATCCACTCCGCACGCGGCTTCTGGTCGTTCGGCTGGCACCGCCTATTCGCCCGTCTCTTCCTCGTCTGGGGCGTTTGGCCGGGCGAATGGCTCGAGCGGAAACTCACAGGCAAAGGCCCCAACCAACGCGCGGACGTTGGCAAAGTCCTCGGTGGGTTTCTGAGCTCTGCTTTCGTGCATTCCTTCGCGGTGAGGGGGACTTTGGGCGGGAATTGGATGGATGCTACGGGGGAGGCGAAGTTTTTCGCGCTCAATGGTGCGGCGGTCATCTTGGAGGAGGTTGTTAAGACTTTGGTTAGGAGGTCTAGGAAAGGACGTGGAGTGAAGGAGGCGCTGTGGTATGATGCTTGGGTTGGGAGGGTTTGGTGGATTGCGCTACTTTTGACTACGGGGAGGAACTTTGCTAGAGGTTGGACGAAAGCTGGTCTGGTTAGGGAGATGGCCTTTATGTAATTGGCTCATGCCTTGGCCATGCTTGTATATACTAATAGTTGTTACTTGTCTGTCAGTTCGTGTCCCCTATGCCCCTGCACGTCACTGTCGACCCTTTACCCCCCTTAAAAGTCCTGGTCGATGTGAAGCATACCCAACTTTGTTTGCGTCACAGCTTCATCGCCCTTGATATTTGGCCTTGACACTGGACGAGGCTTGACACCTCCTCAATCTCTTCCCATAGCTTATCAAAAATGATCTTTATACTTATGTTGTAAGCCTTGTGATGTCATGAACCAGCTATGGAACCCGGGAAGGTGTCCGAGTGGTTATGGAGCTGCGTTTAGGCCTACCTAAGCATATTCCGCAGTGGCTTTGCCTCGTGGGTTCGAATCCCACCCTTCTCATTTTCTTTTTAAGTGTCCTGGGGCCATTTTCCATGATCTCGGGCTATGGGCGAGTATTTTGTAATTTTGAGGTGTGAATCCCTCGATATAGCTTTATAGAACCGTCTCGTCTTCCCAGAGTGAGGTGTGAAATTTCCTTTCGTCTCGTCTTAAGTGGGATAGACTGTTATATATGTCGTCTCATCACATAAGGGTAGGATCACAGCCTATCAAAGGTGAGACGACTTTCTACTTCATCACAAACGAGGGAGACGAGATGGCGAGCAAATCAGATAAAGTGGAGGACTTCCGCCGACTGAGTCGCCGAAGTCGCTTGCCTCCAAGGGGAAATCCGTCCGGGCAGCTCCTAAGTTCAGACAAGGTTTTGCAGAAGCAAGAACAAGACAACAGCCCACGCCTTGGCCATGTCGGCAGCGGCGGTAGATCAGATACGACAGGTCGCCCGTTCGTCTTGCTCGCTTCAAGCTATCAGACCCTAAAGAGGTACTTTAGTCTCCCACCGTCTCTCCCAATAAAGATTGCAGTATGTCGGCGCGCCCGTGAGGGATGGCACCATGGATGCCCACCGTCCCAATCTCGCGGCTCTCGCCCAGTCGAAGCGAGTAGTCTCCCCCCAACAGCGACTTCCCGAGGACGCGTGTGGCCCAATTTTCTCTGGCATTGCTGGCAGAGATTGACGGGAGCTGGGAAGGTGCAAATCTTCGATCGGCACGGTTCGGTAGGGAAGCTACCACTCAAGCAGAAAAACCCAGCTGACACCACCTCCCTTCCTCTCCCGTTTTTATCTTTTCCTCCCATCTAATCTGATCCACGCATTTTACTTCACCACCACACCTACTCGGCCGTCTGGGTCAGGATGGGCTTCTTCGGGCAGTCAAAGCGTCCGGCCGATGCGCCTGCGCCGGCAGATGCTGAAAAGGCCAACCAGGCTCCTCACGTCACCGCCGAAGCAGATAAGTACGATGGTGACAGCACCGACACTCAGAGTCCCGAGGCTCGCAACGAGAAAGAAGTTCAACAACACCCAGATCAGGTCACTGCCGATGCCCATCTCGGTGTGCAGAAGGCAGAGGCTGCTGCCCTTGTCTGGAGCAAGCCAGTCCTGGTCCTGATTTACGCTTGGTACTACAATTTCTCCTACCTCTATCACACAATGGACTAATCTGACCAATTGTTAGGGTATGGCTGTTCATCTTCATGCTGGCGTTCCAATCTGCTATTCAGCTGCAGGCCGGTCAGCTGGGACTCGGAGATCAAGCGCAGACACCCGCCATCACTACGGCAAACGTCTTGGGCGCGATCATTGGCGGCGTTCTCAAACTCCCCATTGCAAAGATTCTTAACCTCTGGGGTCGTGCTGAGGCATGGCTACTTTTCCTGGCTGTTTACATCGTCGGCATCATCATCTCTGCGACGTTTGATGGAACTGCCGGCTACTCTGCGGGTTATGTCTTCTACTGGATCGGTTACGACGCCTTGTACTTGATCGCGGACATTTTCATTGCCGATACATCAGGGCTGCGAAACCGTGCATTCGCTTTCGCCTTCCTGCAAACTCCATTCGTGAGTCGCCTGAGACGTCCAGCTCCTTAGGGATCCATACTGACATTCCAGATCATCACCGCATTCACTGGCCCTAAGGCAGCTGAATCATTCCTCAACACTGCTTCATGGCGATGGGCCATCGGAGCGTTCGCCATCATCCAGTTCGTAGCGTTCGCGCCTCTCGGACTCCTATTCAAGTACTACGAGAAGAAAGCGAAGAAGCAGGGCTTGTTCGAGACCAGGACCAGTGGACGCACTCTCTCCCAGTCGCTCGTGCACTATTTCCACGAGTTTGACATCGTTGGTGCTCTGCTCATCATGGCCGCTTTCGTCCTCTTCCTACTGCCCTTCAGCTTGCAAACTAACGCTCGTCTGACCTACGGCAGCGCTGG
>MSJI02000132.1:1941-17989 GCA_001931905.2 Cladosporium sp. IMV 00045
TTCATCATGGTCGACCTGCCGCCCGAGGAGGCCGTCCGCTTCAGAGGCCACTGCAACACCTACGGCCTGTCTTACATTCCTCTCATCGCGCCTTCGACTTCGGAGAAGCGCATGAAGCTGCTCTGCGGCATTGCGGACTCTTTCATCTACGTCGTGTCAAGAATGGGCGTCACTGGTGCGACTGGATCTTTGAGCTCTGGCATTTCGGAGCTGGTCGACCGTGTTCACAAGTACTCTGGCGGCGTGCCTGCGGCTGTTGGATTTGGTGTGAGCACAAGAGATCACTTTGTTGAGGTTGGTCAGGTCTCCGAGGGTGTGGTCATTGGCTCGAAGATCATCGACACTTTGAAGAACGCCCCTGCTGGCCAGGGCGCCAAGGCTGTCGAGGAGTACTGCTACGGCATCACACAGCGCAGGAACCCGCGCAGCACACAGAACGGTCACGGCATCAGCACTGCCGCGAACGCAAACGGCGATGGAAGTGGCTGGATTGCGAAGGAGAACGGTGAGGAGCCCAAGGAGATTTCCACCGCAGACCCTACCAAGCAACCGGCGAGCCAGACTACCCCTGAGGGCAACACTGTCCACGTGGATCAGGTTATCAAGGAAAGTGACGGTCCTGGTCTTGCGGACCAGATCGAGGCTCTCAACATGGAGGGCGCAGAGCCTCAACTGCTTCCTTCAAGATTCGGTCAATTCGGTGGCCAATACGTGCCCGAATCTCTCATGGACTGCTTGTCCGAGCTGGAGAAGGGTTTCAACGAGGCGAAGAACGACCCCAAGTTCTGGGAGGAGTACAGATCTTACTACCCTTACATGTCAAGACCCTCTTCGCTGCACAAGACCGACCGCCTTACCGATTTCGTTCGCTCAAAGTCTGAAAACGGCAAGGGTGCCAACATCTACCTCAAGCGTGAGGACCTCAACCACACCGGTTCCCACAAGATCAACAATGCCATCGGTCAGATCCTGGTCGCTAGGCGTCTCGGCAAGACGGAAATCATCGCGGAAACTGGCGCTGGTCAGCACGGTGTAGCTACCGCTACCGTCTGCGCTCGCTTCGGCATGAAATGCACCGTTTACATGGGAGCAGAGGACGTCCGCCGTCAAGCCCTCAACGTCTTCCGCATGAAGCTCCTCGGCGCCTCTGTCGTCGCCGTCGAAGCCGGCTCCCGCACCCTTCGCGACGCCGTCAACGAAGCCCTCCGCAAATGGGTCGAGAAACTCGACACCACTCACTACATCATCGGCTCCGCCATCGGACCCCACCCCTTCCCGACCATCGTGCGCACTTTCCAAAGCGTCATCGGCTCCGAGACCAAAGAGCAAATGCAGGCCCTGACCGGCCGCCTCCCCGACGCCGTCGTCGCCTGCGTCGGCGGCGGCAGCAACGCCGTCGGCATGTTCCACCCTTTCTCCGAGGACGAGAGCGTCAAACTCCTCGGCGTCGAGGCCGGCGGCGACGGCATCGAAACAGACCGCCACAGCGCGACGCTCACGGGCGGCAAGCCCGGCGTCCTCCACGGCGTGCGCACCTACATCCTGCAAAACGCCGAGGGCCAGATCGAAGAAACCCACTCCGTCTCCGCCGGCCTCGACTACCCCGGCGTCGGGCCCGAGCTCTCCGGTTGGAAAGACAGCAGTCGCGCGCGCTTCATCGCCGCCACGGACGCGGAGGCTTTCTTGGGCTTCAAGAACCTCAGCGAGCTGGAGGGCATTATTCCCGCGCTGGAGACGAGTCACGCGATCTTTGGCGCCATGGAGTTGGCCAAGACCATGAGGGAGGACGAGAATATCGTTATTTGCCTGTCCGGTCGTGGTGATAAGGATGTGCAGAGCGTGGCGGAAGAGTTGCCGAAGATTGGACCGAAGATTGGCTGGGATTTGAGGTTCTAGATGGTGAAAGCCTCTTGGACAGTCTCTTTCTTGTTGATATTTGGTGTGAAAAGATCAGGGAGTCTTTCTGGGCCGATGGGGGAAAATATTCACTGAAAGTTCTTGTTTTTTGGGGGAGGAGCTTATGACTTGTGACGTGTAATTGTGTTTCTCTTCTTCTTTTCTCTCTATTTCTCTTTCTTCTTTCTTGTCTCTGTTAGACAGAAGTCAATCTTTATATAAAAGACGTTGAATATGAGCTTGATATTCGCTCAGACTACGTACTCCTCGCAAACTTGGAGTCATCTTTCGTCAAATCATCTGGTAATCTCTTCGATCGACCGCGTGAGACTTTCCTCATTGCCGGATTTATCGTGGCTCCTCGGTTCTTCCGGTTCTTTTCCTCACGCCGCGCGAATGGCCGTTTCGTCCCGGTGCTTGAATTCAACGGCGCTTGATATTCGTGAGGACAAATCCTCGTGAAAGCTCCGGCCGTATTCTCCAGGATTGATGAATGGCCAAGTTTCCATCCTTTCCTACAACTGGGAACAAGATGGAAGGCCGAGATCTAGCGTCCGGCGGCGGAACCGCAGACCGCGAAACGGCTTTCAACCAATCCCCCGGTTAGGGCCATCACCAATCTCCCCTTCCCTTCCCTTCCATCAACCTCAGCCGTAGATCAATATCCTCACTTCCCCTCCCCCTCCCCCTCCTTCTTCTCCCCCGTCCCAAAGATCGCCCGCCTGATCCCCCATGCGAACCCGCCCTCACTCTTCACCTGCTCGCCCGCTTCGCGGAAATCCCTCGCCATCGCGCGGCTCACAGCCGTGTCCCTCTGAGCCTCGGCGGCTTCTTGCTCGTGTCGCTCGTGTTGCGCGGGAGTGACGTTCTTTGCGAAAATGGGGTCTTCGCCCTCGCGGCGCGCTTGTTCTTTCAGGAGTTCGGGTTGGAGGGTTGTGTACACTTTGGGATGGGTTAGTGGGAGGAATTTGGGGGTTTGCAAGGGAGGGTTGAGAACGTACTGGTGAAGACACCAAGGGCGGCGGCCATGACGGGGCCGATCATTGCCATGCCGCGACCCATTGTTGCTGGGCTCTGGTTGTAGGAGAGGGTTGGGAGAAAGTGTGAATGTTCGTTTGAGAGGTGAGATTCGAAGCTTTTTCAATTTGGTTGGTCAGGCGTGCAGGGGTGAGTTAGATGTCCAAGTATGTGTATGGTAAGGTACATGTAGGTAAGGTATAGATGTAATTGATAATTTGGCTATGTCATTGATCTTCACAACGGACGTCAAAGTCGGAGGATCCGAGCTCCTCCTCCGCGCGTTGAGCATGTGCAGTCGGTCTGGCTGTTTGAACTTCGTGGTTTGACATGCAGGTTCCTACGTGGATAAATACACGACAAAAGAAAAAAAAAAAAAATTAGAAAAGCCATCTTGCGTCAATAACACTTCGACTCGAATACACACAAACAATCAATCATGTCGACTCTCGCCCTGCAAAGAGCAAGGCAATTCCAAATCGGAGCCCGGCGAGCCTTCACAACATCCAGCCATCAACAACAAGAAAAGATCAATGTCCACGACCTCCTCGCCCGCCCAACATGGTCCGTCTCATCTCTCTTGCCCAAAACTTCAGAAACAACCACAACAGACGCAACAACGCAAATAACACCCACCCAACTCCGCCACCTCCTCAAACTCTCCGCCCTGCCGCCACCCAAAACCCCAGACGAAGAGCAGAAAATGCTCACCACCCTCTCCTCACAACTCCATTTCGTGCAGGAAATCCAGAAGGCCGACACGACGGGCGTCAAACCCCTGCAAAGCCTGCGCGACGAAACTGCCGCGGGAGAGAGGGAGGCTGAGTTAGGCATGGAGGCGTTGAAGGAGGCGATGGCTGCTGAGGAGGTGAGGGGAAGGTTTCATCGGAGGATTAGACGGCGGAATGATGGGAAGGGGAGTGGGGAGGAGGGGTGGGATGCTCTTGCCACTGCTGGGAGGAGGACGGGGAGGTTTTTTGTGGTGGAGGGTGGGAAGGGTTCTTGAATGATTGGTTGACTGTGGGGGTGCAGTTTGATGAGGTCGACTGAGTCTGGAGGGTTTTTGAGCAAAGCATCCTACGCGTACCGACACATGTCGTTCTGATATTGAACACGATGGAGGGGCGGACTGCAATATCTGGCCTCAAATTATCATGATGTCTGGCAAACGACTCAAAGTCTCTGGGGCGGCAAACTTCACTGTCTGGCTTCTCGGAAGATCCTGATGCTTGTGCAGACTCTATGGGCTGCCAGACACGAGATACTCCGACTTCGACGAACACTTTTCTTAGTGTGAGGGTGAGGATACCCGGTCTCCCAAACCGTGCCCATTTACACACTGTGACCTCCAATTCCCATGGTTGCCTCGGATGGAAGGCAAGGCGATGGGCAATATCGAGCTTTCAACACTGGTTCACGATTCCAACATCGAAGGCATCCTTCCATGCCATAAAGAAGCCTGAAGGCAGGTCGCCTTCAGTCCGGTGACCGAGAGTCAGCATTAGCCTTCACCTACTACTCCACAACAATCGATTGGAGAAACATTTGTCCAAGCCGCAAGAGATCAATTGGTGAAGACAATTTGACCAGCCATACAAGCCGTAGCGGGTCTTCGAGCGTTTTTTGTGCGTATCTACTCAAACCTAACTTATGGTAGCCAAGGGAGCCCTGGATTCAGAGCTTTGAGGAAAAGAATTGCGGAGCGGACGAAATGTAGCCACAAGAAACTTTCTATGTTGTATTGCCGTCATATCATCTATAGAGGACCTCGAAAGAACGAGCGCAGCGTTCTCGCCAGTCATACAAGCTCTCATCCAACCCATTCCATGCCATATCATATCACGTCAGCCTCATCAAGCCTTGGAGTCCTTCTCCTTGTGGACATCGACCTTCTCATCACCCTCCTCGTAGTCGACGCCAGCCTTCTCCTTCTCCACCTCGATCGCCTTCTCGACGTCTTTAGCCCTGGTCTCAGCATCGACCGCGCCGAAGACGACGTCGATTTGCTCAAGCGTCAGCTGCTTAGTCTCGGGCACGAAGACCCAGACGAAAACCGCCATGCACATGCAGAAGATGGCGAACATCAGGAAGGTCCGCCAGCCGATGCTGTTGATCGCTTCGGGCGTGATTTTCGTGATGACGAAGTTGAAGAGCCATTGCGTGGCAGCTAAAGGGAGATTTTGTCAGTACCACTCGCGTACAACAAGGAAGTATGAGTTTGGCTGGGAAACATACCGGCAAGACCGACACCGTACGCGCGCAGTCTGGTGGGGAAAATCTCCGAAACCAGCACCCAGGGCACGGGGCCCCAAGAAGCGCTGTATCCGATAACGAAGAGGTAAATCATGGCGACCATGGCCGTGCTGGCCTGGCTGACTCCGCCGCCGGCCTCGGGGTCGGGAGGGTGGGTGGCCAGCACGGCGCCGATGATGAACATCATCGCCGCCATCCAGAAGCCACCGGCGACGAGACTCCACTTGCGGCCGAAGCGGTCGATTCCGATGAACAGGAAGAGGCCCGTGGCGACGACTTTGACTGTGCCGTAGATTCCGGTCGCGAACATGGAGGAGTCGGCGGCGCTGAGGCCGACGGTTTGGAAGATTTGGGGTGCGTAGTAGCCTGGTGAGTTAGGTCAGCTTGTTGGTCATGATAGCCGTGGAAGTGAATTTGATTCGAACTTACCAATAGAGTTGGTGCCAGAGAACTGCTGCCAGAACATGATGATGAAGGCAATGATGAAGCGCTTGCGGTTACCAGGCGTGAGGCATTCCCTCCAAGTCACGCCCTCGGTCGCGTTGAGCTCTTCCTCGATCGAAGCCCTGATCTCAGCCATCTCCTGGATGATGATGGGGTCATCCGGCGTCTTGCATCGGACGTGAGCGAGGGATGCGATGGCTTGGTCATGGCGACCTTTCTTGCAGAGCCATCTGGGACTTTCCTTCAGGAAGAAGAGACCGATGGACATCAGACCGCCGAGGACGAGCTGCATGGCGACAGGGACACGCCATTGCTTGGTGCTGTGGGGGATGTGGAGAGAGCATCCGTAGTCTGTAAGGGACGGTCAGATCGACGAGCAAACTTGGAATGGCTCTCCAACAGTGACTTACCAAGCCAGTATGCGAAAGTAGATCCGATCACCAGCATTTCCTGGAACAGACCAGCAATACGACCTCTGATCTTCGGTGGCGCAGCCTCAGACACAAAGACGGACATGACAGCACTGCAGCCACCAATTCCCAGACCGGAGATGACTCTGCCGCCGTAGATCATTCCAATGTTGCCGCTGGTGGCAGTTTGCAGCGCGGCGCCGATGTTGAAGAGCATGCAGAAACCCATGAGAGTGTAGAGTCGACCCCATTTCTCGTTGATGAAGGCGGCTGCGATGGCGCCGAAGAAGGATCCCGCGGTGAGGAGCGAGACCACGTTGGATGAGACGGAGGCGTTTTTCTCGTCGGCGAAGCCGTCGCTACCTTGCGGGAGGCCGAAGTCGTCTTTGAATGAACTCATGGCTAGGACACCGGACATGACACCTGTGGAATGGTTAGCAATTTTTTAAACATGTTGGTACATATCTAAATTCGACAACACTCACCAGTGTCAAAACCGAACAACATGGCGCCCATGTAGGCCACGCCCGTGAGGAGGTAAACTCGCCTGTTCTCAAACATGATGGGCGATCTTGTGCGACGATCGTTGAGATGGTAGAGAAGAGAAAGAGGGCTGAGATCGGGAAGGGAGTCGCATATTTGACCACTGCTCTATCTTTCATAGCCCGACCGCCAGCACGCTGCCCTCTTCGGCCTTAGACCAGGATCAGGTAGCAGCAGCAGTGCTGGCCATTCTCTGTTTTTTGCCGTCCCACCCTTAGATGCATTCTCCTCTCCTCGCCTTCCTGGGTCCGTCCGAGACGAGAGCCAGCCAGGGCCATGTTGCCGTCAAAGCCGTCTCCACAAGCCCTTCTCCGGACCTTGTGGGGATTTCGTGTGGGAGGCAAAAAAGCATGGAGATGCGAAGTTCTCTGGCGGCACGACAGTGGAGAGTGGAGACTGGTTGAGCACGGTTCGCTGATCCTCTATGGGGCCCCAGTGAGAAGGAAGGTCTGTGTGGATGGCGAAAGTTCGTGACGCACATTGTTTTTCGAGACGGTTGTGTCTGTCGTCTTGAAGGCATTATGATCGAATTTTGAATGCTATGTCAATTTCTGCGAGTATCGTCAAGACAAGCACCGCGCCACAAACACAGCGAAACCATCCTCGAGGTAAGGACAAGCCTTTGGCAATCGACGTCAAGACACGCCAACCGAACAAACGCTCCGGCAAGCCGGCCGGATGAATATCCTTGGCTAGATGCTTGTTGGCGCCCTGCGGATAGCCAAAGCTGGAATAGCATATCTCGCTCGACAATTTTCCACCAACCATGGATTCCTCCGTGTCGGCTGGCGTCCGTTCTTGCAACAACTTGAAAGTAGTCTCGGCCACGTGCTCGGCAGGTAAGGTTGTTGGGCGAGATCTGTAAGGTGATCCGGTGGTATCCTATCGGCCTGTACAAAATATTGTTGATGCCATGGCTATTTGCGTCGGGACTTCCTTTCGTCCTGTCCTTGGACTTGCCGATTTCTGGTTCTTGGGCGTGAGCGTGGCGAGATAGGACATTTGACGCGCCGACGTGGCATTGGGGTATGTGCTTGCGAAACAGGATCCTGTTGCATATTTAATTCTTCCGTACGATAATAAGGATTCAAGCAGTAACGTCATGTAGCGGTAAGGCTGGTTCCATAAGCACTATTTGCAATGTACTGATTTTCATCCATACTGCAGGAGTATTGTCGATCATCTCAGTGTGGTGAACTTCCTACCCACATCACATCAGCCTTGTTACATTCATCTGTGCGAGTGGAAACAATGTTCCTCATGGATTGGATGATAGAGATGGTGTGCTACAAGCAGTTGCATCTCCCTGGATACATTACAGAGTGCAGGAAAGGTATCGCTCGCCTCAGCATGTTGAATCCTCTACATGCATGGCATGAGCCTTGCCATATCTACAACTGTGGTTGGGAATTTGACGAACATCAAGGCTTTGCTACAAGCATGGTATCCTGTTCCTCACAAGGTATACAGCTGCGGCTCTCTTCCAGTCCCCTCAAAACTCGCCTTAATCCTCCTATTCGCCCTAACAAGTGCAGTCTTCATCACAACACAGCAAGCAATACTCAGCACCGAGAAAGCGATCATGAGTATCATCGCTTTAACGTACCGCGGCTCCTCGCCCGCGCTAAAGAAATAAGGGCTCCTAAGGTCAACATCGTCAGCCTCGGTCTCACTCAACACCAAAAAAGCCACACTAGAAGCCCTCACCAGATATTCCCCGCCTGCCCGAGCACATTAATAATAGCGGTAGCGCACGCCCTCTTCTCCGGCGTCTGACTAGTCGTGCTCGCACCCCAAGCGAAAACCAAACTATTCCCCGTGAAGCAGCCGGCGATATACAAAAAGCTGGCGAAGTACCTGGCCGGCACGTTCAGGGTTGCCACGGAGATTACAAAACCTACGATGGCGACCGTCATGGACGCGATGATGTGCCAGCCGCGCTCGTTGGAACGGTCGCTGCTGTAAGCCATTGCGAAGGTGATCAGGGCGCCGATCAGGTAGGGTGGTGCCGTGCAGACGAGCGTGATGGTGTTGGAGCCCAGGTTGAAGCCGCGCACGATGCTGGGGTAGAAGTTGTTGAAGCCGTAGGCGGAGTGGTTGCTGGAGAGCATGATGGACTGGTTTGGATCGTTAGCTTGAACTGCCCTTCTACGCTGTGCGAACGAAAGTACTGACAAAGATCCAGACGCGGTAGTCTTTAGCTGCCAATTTCAGACCGTACCAAATGGAATGATCCGACTCTTTGTCAGACACTCTGTCGGCCTCGATTCGCTCCTGCGCTAGCTCGCGTTCCGCTTCGTTGAAGAGCCATTTGCCAGCTCCAGAATTGGAGTGTGGAAAGTCTGGAAGTAGGAGGATGGCGACCAAGCCTAGGAAAAAACTTCCGGCTCCCTCGATGATGAAGAGCCATTGCCAGCCAGCCAAACCTCTGATCAAATGGTCAGCGTTACAAACATCCAAACTTGGAAATAAAGGAGAAGCTGCAGGGGTCAGCTCGTCAGGGGACGACGTCGTACCTCGCACCGTCAAGTCCAGCAAAGATGCCGGCGGCTAGCAAGCCTGAGAAAGCGGTCGCGAGGACCAAGCCAGAGTACAGAATTGCCGTTCTCAACGCAAGCTCTTTCTTTGTGTACCAGCATGACTTTTAAATGGTTAGTCTCCGTGAGCGATCGTGTGTGGATGACTTACAAGCATGTAGAAAGCACCTGTGAAACTCGATCAGTACTTTACTCAAAACCTGAGCAGCATTTCCTGCCGCCTACCTGGGAAAAAGGGCGCCTGTACTCCTAGTTAGCCAAATTCGTCTATCTGTCCAATAGAATTGTAATCATACCTCGGCGATACCCAAACAGAAGCGCACAGCGATGAGTCCCCCAAAGCTGGTCGTGCCGGCCGTAGCCTGAAGTGTGTTGTCAGCTCGCCGATCCTGGGAATGGCAGGCAATCTCAACAACCACAAAGAGGCCAGAAAGCCGAAAGCCTGGTGCAAATATCGTGAAACTCCTATTTCAAACAACTCCGGCGACTCACCGCTGAGATACAAGACCAAACACAGACCCAGAATGGCATGTACAACGACGGCCGTACTTTGGTCAAGATCATGTTGCTGGGCACTTGCATGAGAACATATCTATGATGCCGTTGTCAGTCTCAATATATCTTTTCCGACATCGATGTAATGCATTGAAACGGACCCAACGCTGAGAATCGATACAGCGACGCTGAAGTCATTCCCTGTCAAACCCAGATCTTCTTCGAATGAGTTGAGTCGAGCTTGTCTGTGATGCTTGTCGTTAGCCCAAGACGCTCTGAAGACACGAAACCGTCTTGGAAAGGCAGGACGTGCGCGATATTGTTTCGATCGAGGTAGCTGTCTACATGTCAGCATGATACACTCTGGTCGATTCGAAGCCATCGACGAACTTGAACAAATACAGCGTCCAAACAGTCGGGAGCAAAGTCAGATCAAGCTTCCTGACGATTCTCCTCTCGCGCCCCCGCCACGCTTCTTCGTCTCTCGCCTCGGTGTTGGCGACATCTTGGCCGGCGGCGGCGTCTTCGATGCGGTCGACGTGCGAGCTTTCCTTCTCTTTGTCTTTCTCTGCTCCTCCAAAGGAGGAGTTGCGGCGGTCACTGATTGATGGGAAGCGCATTTTTCGTGTCTCTTCTGCGGCAGAAATGGGAGAATTCGAATAAGCATTTTGATCGAAATTTATTGTCTGTATTTACAATGAGTATTTGGAAAGCATGGCATTGGATCGACAGCGAATCCGTTGTCGGAGGAAGCTGTTTATTGTTGACCCCTCGTTGCACAGGTCTTGTTTCCGGCGCGGCGTACGTTTGAAGTAGCTGTACGTACTTGCGCTCTTGCCCTCGGTGAATAGATCTTCTAAGCTGGGCAAGATTGACATCTTTAAGAGGCTTACGAGGCTTGTGAGATCTTCATTTCTGGCAAAGGATAGGCGGATAGGGTTTTGATGTGAGATGGTCATGAGCACTCTTCTTCTGTATTCGAGATCTAGTGACTCGTTTGATAGGTCAGTTGCTGTCGAGAGCCTCACTGATCTCGAAGATCGATGCTTGCGAAAGTTGCCGTCTTCTTACGACATTCGCGGTAAGTTGTGCTCTAGTACGCCGAAGTCGCATTGCAGGACATTTTTGTTCAAAGAACCAACTTCTTTTCGAGGAGGCCGAGAACAAAAAAGTGCGGAAATCTGATGCCTTGAGGATACTGCAAAATTGCCACGCCATAGAGGCTTAGAGACACGCCACGCGCTTTGCTGGTGGTTGGGCGGTGGCCACCGCCTCAAACCGCGCCCCCAAAAAGTCGTATCATTCCACAGAATCATGGACGATGTGTTGCAACATTACTGGGCGCGCGGCATTTTTTTCGAATTTTGAAAACTCAAGAAGGAGCTGTGCCACGATCGAGTCGTTGTCCATGTCCAAGCGACGACAAGAAAGCGGTTGCGTGGGCAGGATCGGGCCCTCATCGAGGTGCAGACCTTCCGGTATATCGTCATGTTACGAGACGCGGGAATATGTCTTCGGGAAGATATGAGAGGTCGATGCAAAACAATACCAAGGCAAAGACCTTGGCGCTATAGCCTAGGCGGTTTAGAATTTTGCGCAGCAACTTCATGCCGACGAGCGATTTTCGTGCTGGGTGAGTGAACAGATCAGGCAGGAGAGAAAGATGTGATTCTTCGCCATTATTCTCAACGAGTTCGGCTGTGTCTGGGCGTGTATGAAGTGAGAAGAAAGAAGGGGCGACGGGTCAAAGCGATGTTGTTTCAGCTGCGCCCTCCGTGATGAATAATGACTTACGATGGTGATGCGACGATCATGATGATGCCTGTCCAGCGGTCAAGTGGCTGTGGCGGTGGCGAGTGTCTGTGGCGCAGAGAGGCAATGGGGTCAGTCGACAAGGTTTGATTGGTCTTGACTGGTAGATCCAGGCGCTTCGCGGACTCCTGAAGAAGGCAGCCATCCATGGATAGCTAGCACGTGCGCTAAAACACGTGACCCGGAGGCTGTGAAGCCGCTGGTGAGGGAAGGTCTGCTCTGGCTGTGTCTTCGGGGGCGAACTCCATCCACCTCAGGCATGAGTTTTCGTCTGACCTCGCTTTTTCGCCTTCTTATCGCGAGCAGTAACCAATACGGTGATATACTATCGTGACCCCTCACTTACTTACGCACGGATTGGGGAAATAATCTCGAAGCGCCGGGAGAGATAGGTGGACGGTCAGACGGTGTAGAGATCGAAGGTTCCGCAATCGCTGTTTTGTTAGCTAAAGCGTATAGGTTGCCCAGACCTCTAGACGCCTCTGACGCCCGAGCGGCTGGGCCAAGCGCTCGCCCTCCCCTTTGCTATTGGGGTTCAAAGTTGCACTGCCTCGCTCACCATCACATGGGGGCATGGGTGTGCTGTACACAGCCCCCATTGCAACATCGCTACTCGCGTGCTAGCATGGCCAGTCGAGCCACTCGACATGTCACTCTCTGCCTCAAGCGACCGATGGCAAAAACCCGTTCATAGCCTGCCTCGCGATACATATCAACCAGTCTCTACTACATCCTATTTTGGTCCCTCTCATTCTACCTATACATACATGCCGTGATCCTTCGACTCGACATCTAATTACAGAAACACACCGTGATCATGGCGCAAAATACCGCCAGCGACACTAACAGGCTCAACCTACCGCGCATCAACGTCGATGTGTCGGTAAGTGATCCGTCTACAAGCTGCATTCATACCATCGACGCTGACCGGCATCAACAGCCCGATAGCAACGAGAGTGAAGCCATCTCTCCCAATCCCACGCCATCCACATTACACACACCCACACAACTCTCGACGTCAACATTCCAACGAGACCGCTCATTAAGCGGAAGCACCGCACACTCGGACAGCCCTCTTCTCAAGCCTCCCCAAACATCAGGTGGGAAATCAACAACATCGAGCGTCTTCGGCGAAGAAGAACGACAAGATGCTCTCAAGCCAGACCCCGGATCCGAGAAGGACTTTGTCGTCCAAGAAAACAAGTTCGCCTTCTCTCCCGGCCAACTAAACAAGCTATTGAACCCCAAATCCCTTGCCGCATATGCTGCACTGGGCGGCATCAGAGGTATCGAACGTGGCCTGAGGACAAATATCGATACTGGCCTCAGCATCGATGAAAACCAACTCGACGGTCGGGTAACTTTCGAAGAAGCAGCCGCGTACGGACAGAAGCTAGGAGCCCACCCAAGCCCTCGTGAAGTAACAGCACACGACGCGGCATCGCCATCTGCCAACCCAACCGCCGGCTCCTTCGCCGACAGAACACGAGTTTTCAGCACCAACGCATTGCCGAAGAAGAAACCCACCCCTCTATGGAAACTCATCTGGATCGCGTATAATGATAAAATCCTGTGGCTTTTAACCGCCGCCGCTGCTATCTCCCTGGCCCTCGGATTGTACGAGTCCTTTGGTGTTTACCATCCACCTGGCGCGCCTCCATCAATCGACTGGGTTGAAGGTTGCGCTATTTGCATCGCTATCGTCGTTGTGGTTTTGGTCGGTTCTCTCAACGACTACCAAAAGGAACGCGCATTTGTCAAGCTCAACGGCAAGAAGGAGGATCGCGAAGTCAAGGTCATGCGCTCAGGAAAGTCGTTCATGATCTCGATTCACGAAATTCTCGCTGGCGACATTGTACACATGGAGCCTGGCGACCTGGTCCCTGCCGACGGTATCTTCATCTCTGGTCACAACGTCAAGTGCGATGAGAGCTCTGCCACTGGTGAATCGGACGCGCTGAAGAAGACTGCCGGCGAGCGAGTATTTCAACTTTTGGAGCAAGGTCAGACTGATGGAAAGGACTTGGATCCGTTCATCGTCTCTGGAAGCAAAGTCCTCGAAGGTGTTGGCACTTACCTCGTCACGTCTGTCGGCGTCAACTCCAGCTATGGCAAGATTCTCATGGCCATGCGTGTCGATATGCAAGCCACGCCGCTTCAAGTCAAGCTCGACGGACTCGCTGGTGCCATTGCTAAGCTCGGTTCTGCTGCTGCTATCCTCCTCTTCTTCGTCCTGCTCTTCCGCTTCTGCGCTGGCCTCCCGTCGAACCCCGAATCGCCGAGCGAGAAGGCTTCCGACTTCATCGACATCCTGATCGTTGCCGTTACCGTTATCGTCGTCGCCGTCCCCGAAGGTCTTCCTCTTGCCGTCACACTGGCTTTGGCATTTGCCACCACTCGCATGGTCAAGCTCAACAACTTGGTTCGCATTCTCAAGTCTTGCGAGACGATGGGCAACGCCACCACGGTCTGCTCCGACAAAACAGGTACCCTGACGACCAACGTCATGACTGTGGTCACTGGCACATTCGGCGAGCGATCATTTGACGACAAGAACACTATCGGAGATGAGGTCCGCTCAACTGAATTCGCCAGCCAGCTCAACGAGCAGGAGAAACGCGACATCATCGACTCTGTCGCCATCAACTCAACCGCATTCGAGAACGATGCCGATGGCACCTTCGTGGGATCCAAGACCGAGACCGCATTGCTAAGCTTCGCCAAAGTGCTCGGCATGGGTCCTCTGTCACAGGAGAGATCCAACGCAAAGATCGTGCAAATCATTCCATTCGACTCCGGCCGCAAATGCATGGGCGCTGTCCAGAAAACATCTGACGGCATGTACCGTCTCCACGTCAAAGGCGCATCAGAAATTCTCCTCGGCCACTGCAACCGCATCGCACGATCTTCAAGCATCGAGGCCCTCGAATCGAACGACCGCGAGAACCTGGAGTCCGTCATCCACTCTTACGCCAAACAATCCCTCCGCACCATCGCATTGATCTCCAAGGACTTCAAGCAGTGGCCCCCTGTCGGCTGTGTTTCCGATAGTGATCCCACGCAAGCTGACTTCGACGCCGTGCTCACCCAGATGACCTTCAACGGACTCGTCGGTATTCAGGACCCCGTCCGCCCCGGTGTACCCGAGGCTGTTGCGAAATGCAACTTCGCTGGTGTTTCCGTTCGCATGGTTACTGGCGACAATGTTGTCACTGCGAAGGCTATCGCGAAAGACTGCGGTATCTACACTGACGGCATCGTCATGGAAGGTCCTGTTTTCCGCAACCTGGGCGAGGCGGAGATGAAAGATGTCTTGCCCAAACTTCAAGTATTGGCTCGCTCCTCCCCCGAAGACAAGCGCATTCTCGTCACTCAGCTGCGTGCCCTCGGCGAGATCGTCGCTGTCACCGGTGATGGAACCAACGACGGACCGGCTCTGAAGGCTGCAGACATTGGCTTCTCGATGGGCATTGCCGGCACTGAAGTTGCAAAGGAAGCGTCCGCTATTATCCTCATGGACGACAACTTTGCTTCAATCCTCACTGCTCTCATGTGGGGTCGTGCCGTCAACGATGCCGTCCGCAAGTTCCTGCAGTTCCAGATCACCGTCAACATCACAGCCGTTATTATCACCTTTGTCTCCGCGGTCGCAAACGAGAGTATGCAATCGGTCCTTACAGCCGTGCAGCTCCTTTGGATCAACCTCATCATGTAAGCATTATCGCCCCTTGGCTATCTTTATCCTTACAAGAAAATCGTACTGACCTTCTCTTCAGGGACTCCATGGCAGCTCTCGCCCTCGCCTCCGACCCGCCAACCGAAGAAATCCTCGACCGCAAACCGGCCAAACGCACCGCCCCGCTCATCTCCATCATCATGTGGAAAATGATCATCGGGCAAGCCATCTTCCAGCTCGTGGTGACCTTCATCCTGTACTACGTCGGCCCGTCGATCCTCAACTACGAGCCGGATGGCTCCGAGATCCGCTCCGTCGTCTTCAACACGTTCGTCTGGATGCAGATTTTCAACCAGTTCAACAACCGCCGCCTGGACAACAAGTTCAACATCCTGGTCGGCGTGCAGCGCAACTACTTCTTCATCGCCATCTGCGCCATCATGATCTCCTGCCAGGTCATGATCATGTACGTCGGCGGCCGCGCGTTTTCCATCGAGCGCATCAACGGCAAGGACTGGGGCATTTCCATCATCTTGTCCCTCCTCTGCTTGCCTTGGGCTGTTCTCATCCGCCTGTTCCCTGACTTGTGGTTCGAGAAGATCGCGAAGACTTTCGGCTGGCCTTTCTTGAAGGTGTACAGGCCGACTAGCAGACTTATGTCTAGGATTGGACGGAAGATGAGGCGGAACAAGAAGAACGATGACGATGATGACGCCGACAAGGAGGCTGAACAGAACTCCGCGCCGGAGATTACGGTTGAGATGGAAGGCAGGAACAACGATGTCGAAAAGGGCACTCCCGAAAACAGGCGGGATTAGTTTAAATTCGCTTTCCACTCATTTTTTCCATCATGCACTTTAGCGATTATATATAACAGTCATCGAAACCAGAAAGAGAAATCCAACCCATTCAATCCAGTTCAATACCGAGATTTTTTTTTATTCTATTTTATTTATTTCCCCCCC
>MSJI02000133.1:0-18714 GCA_001931905.2 Cladosporium sp. IMV 00045
GTCTTGGGTTCGCGAATACGCATGATGACGGCGGCAAAACGCTGGGAGTTAATGTTAGCAGAGGGTCGCAAGCCGTGGTAGGCTGCTGCGCCCGTACCTTTGGGTTGTATTCAGCGTTACGAGCGTGCAGAGCGATGGTCTTCAGGTCAAGGCGACAGTCAAGGTTGACCGTAGCGACGATGTTTCTTGGAGAAACTAGTGTCAACACTCGAGTCCTCAAGCGTTCTTTCAAACATGACAAAGGCAATACTCACTGTAGCGTCGGGACAATACCACTGACACCCTGGCCAGCGCCAGGCGTCGCAGCCGGAGTGGCGGGAGTAGCGGGAGTCACCCCGTTGCCTTGCTGGGCGGCATTACCTCCCTGCGACTGGCCGTTCTTGTTCGCCTGCTGTGCTTGTCCATCTTTCTCAGATGAAGGCGGGGTGAGGTGACCTGCTGCGCCGCCCGCGAAGCCTGAGAGCGAGCCGGCGGCAGTGAAGTCCTTGGCCTCCTGTGCGGTACCCGGGTGGGTCATGTAGGGATCCATGTTCGCGACGGGTGATGAGATTGCGCCTTGAGTCTGATGCTCAAAGGACGATCGAGTGTTGAGAGCGACGACGTATGAAGGTCGTGCGAAAACGGCAGTCTGTGAGACTGGGGTGTCAGATCACAGTGCGCGTGTGAAGTGATGGAGTGGTGGTGAAGATGTTGATGATAGTGATGATGACAAATGCACCAACGAGTGTCGCGTGAATAGCGATAGGTGAAGTGATGAGGTTGATTCGTACCAGAAGTGGGAGATGAACAATCGAATGTCTCCCTCACTCGCTGCAGAGAGGTGGGTGGCGGGTGGTTGGTTGGTGTTGATGGAAGAGCGACGGCGGCGACGATATAGTCGGCGCGATGGAAGGCGAGCGAAGGCGCTGCCGGCAATGCCTTCGCGGGGTGAGGTGTATTAAAGTGGAAGTAGCAGTAAGGATGCGCCGGTGATGGTCGCGATGGTGTCGAGTATCGATCGCAAGGGCGATGTGGATAGTGAGGGCTCGACTTGGGTAGGTGAAAGTGCTAGCACGTGATGTGCAGACCTTTGGGGTTGCTTGCTTTGCTTTTCCGGGGGAGTAGGAAATCCCTCCCAAACGCGCGCTTTGTTCCGCTAGAGAGTGAAATGTACCGCGAATCGGGTACAATCGAAAGAAATAGGAGCCTCGAAGTATCTGGGGGGAGGATTTGGGGAAGACTTGGGATTTCGAAGCTATGGGAGAGAAACCAGCTGGGTGCTGAGGGTAGCGTGGCCAGGCGGGAGATGCGAATACGCGGGAGGTCGGAGCAAGGCAGGGGCAGCCAGATCGAAAAAGCGGAATTGGGGGGCCAGCGCTCTTACTTATAGTCGCTGGGGAAAAGCCAGCCCTGCTCTGATTGGCCCGACGCCTCAACGCTAGCGGTGAAATTTCACACGCTAATTTGCATGACGCTGCCTGTTGCAATCGGCTTCGTCGTCCTCCTTCGCTCCTGCCCAGTCACCCACCTGGTCTATCACACTCTCCCTTGCCCCTGCGATGCCTCAGACAAGGATATTTATGTTGCAAGCCCTTCTTGGGGGTGTGCATGAGAATATCAACAACTGATATTCTCCCCAGGATGTGGCGAAATTCAACAGGTCGAAAACGCGGCTGGCTGGACAGACGGATGACTCACTGGCCTAGCCCAGCCAACAGACATGGACAGGCCCGCCCGGTCGCTGGTCGACTAGAAGAGCATGGAAGAAGCAACGTCGCATGTAACAGAACACGCCTGAGTCTGCATATTGGCGTTGTAAAAATATCAGCGCCGAATGCATAAGGTATGTTGGGAGGTAGAGTGGAAAGAAAATGAAAGGATAATTCAATCCTATTGCTAAAATGTTCCCATCAAGAAGAAAAAACTCAGGAGGCGCGTCTCATCCTGTCGCAAACCGAGGCGTCGCGGCAGCGCGGCGGCAGGCAGACGATCCGCGACGTTGGGAATCTCCCCGTCCCTCCCCCATCCCTTCTCCCAAACTTCACTTTACTTGCTGCCACCTGTTCGCTCGCATGTAATAATTGTGGGCTCTCTTGCATTCACGCCCGGGTTCTTGTCAAACGCTTGCGAAACGCTATTTCTACCAGTGGCGCCCAATCAGCGCGCTGAATCGCTGGGTAGGATTCGATACACTTGCGCAGGGTTGCATTAGTTTGGTATTCGTGTTCTCCATCGACTCGCATTGCGGTGCGCTCACGTGCGCGAACTTGATTGTTTGTGGTGACATGTGAAGTGGGGTGTAGGTTAGTGAATTGGATGACTGGAACTGTGAGTGAATATCTTTTCTAATAGTTGACTGTCTATTCACTATTGCATGTAAGTTATAATGGAGTATTCATCTGGCGCAAGGACAACACCTGAGAAACCACGCGCTACAAATTCACTGTACCACCATACATACCAACAAAAATTCACACCATTCAATGTCTAAATAGAGTAAAAATACCTATCATCCGCCTGCCTCCCTCTCTCACCTTGCAAACAGAACAGACCCTCAGAATCAGCCTTTCTAGTATACCTCACCCTACCAAACTCTTCCTCGCAAACCTACCATACCTTACCCTTACCCGACTTCCCCCATAGATCAACAAAAACAACATGCACAATCACATCACCATTCCCTGAAAACGGACCGTTGCAAACGAAGAACACAACCAAGTCTCGTGGAAACCGGACCCATGAAACAACAAATCTACCCTGACCCTTGACCTGATCACATGGCCCACCACGTGCCATCAGATGGCTTCCATCCATCGCACGGACAGACGTTTTGGATCATAAACGGTTTTTAATAATATGCTGCTTTATTACCGTGTGCAACATGGGCATGAACATTGGTATCAGTACCTGACTTGACGACGGGAAGGTTGCGAGCAGGTATCAGTAGATGATGTGTAATATGGTCCTTTATGCGCTGATTTACTGAGGTGAATAGGTCTTTTTTTGTTTTCAAGATAATAGGTACAAATCAAGGTATATACATCTCAAATGAAAAATCCATGTTGATATGGACGAACGGTGAATGAAGAAGCTTTACATGAGTCTTCTTTTCTCCTTCCATTTCTTCTGCTTATGTCATGGTATATTTCGGGCCCTCGCCGCCTTGCGGTGTTGTCCAACTGTTGATTTGATCTTGTCAGTTGAATGATCTATTTCATATACTCTCGGTGGTCTAAACTTACGTGATGTCCTGGTCCGGTACTTTGATATCGCAGGTCTTGCAGTGAATGCAGCTGTTGATAGAAACGTCAGTAATCAGTCACTGACTCCTCCAAAAGGGGGCAAACAAGAACCACTCACTTCTGCGAGTTAATCTGGAACCTCACGCCCAACTCCTTGCTCTCATCCTCAGGATACTCGTACACGCCCGCGGGACAGAACCGGTTCTCCACGCCCTTGTACTTCGGCCACTCGAGCTCGGCGTGCTTGTCCCAGTCGGCGACCTTCAAATGGCACGGCGAGTCTTCCTCGTGGTTGGTGCCCGTGCGGCTGACGGAAGTCATGATGTCGAAGCTGATCTTGCCGTCCGGCTTGGGGTACTCGATCTTCTCGCACTGGTCGGCGAGTTTGGTGGCCGCGTGGTCGGGCTTGCCGTGCTTCAGCGTCCACGGCATCTTGCCGCGGAACAGGTAGGCTTCCAGGCCGGAGTAGGCGAGGCCGCCCCAGATTCCCAAGGGCGTGTGGAAGGAGGGGCGCATGTTGCGCACGGCCTTCAGTTCTTTCCAGATGCTGCTGCTGCGCAGCTTGTCTTCGTAGTCGTATAGGAAGACCGCGTTGCCCGTGTCGGAGGTCTCTTTCAGAGCGTCGTAAGCTGCCTCGGCGGCCAGCATGCCGGAGCGCATGGCGGTGTGGGTGCCTTTGATTTTGGGGACGTTGAGGAATCCAGCTGTGTCGCCGATCAGGGCACCGCCGGGGAAAGCACACTTGGGAATTGACTGGAAGCCGCCTTCATTCAAGGCACGGGCACCGTAGGAGATGCATTTGCCACCTTCGAGGTATTGGGAGAATTGAGGGTGGTGCTTCATCTTTTGGAACTCGCCGTAGGGTGCTAGCCAGGGGTTAGGGTAGTCGAGGCCCACGACTAGGCCGATGGAGACGAGGTTGTCGCCGAAATGGTACATCCATGCACCGCCGTAGGTGTCCATGGGTAACGGGTATCCCATGCTGTGTACAACCAGTCCGCTCTGGAACTTCTCCGGGTCGATCTCCCATACTTCCTTGATGCCGAGGCCGTAGGTCTGATGTTGGCTGTCACGACGGAGGTCGTATTTCTTGGTGACTTGCTTGGTCAAGCTGCCGTGGCAACCCTCGGCGAGAAGAGTGCAGCGGGCGTGGAATTCCATACCACGCTCGAAGCTGTCCTTGGGCTGGCCTGCCCTTGAGATACCAAGGTCATTTGTGGCCACACCCTTCACCTCGCCCTGCGGTGTGTACAATACTTCGGAGGCAGCGAAGCCCGGGTATACCTCCACGCCCACCTCTTCTGCTCTCTCGCCCAGCCATTTTGTGAACTCGTTCAGTGAGATGATGTAGTTGCCGTGGTTGTTCATCTCTGGCGGCTTGGGTATGGGGAATGACTTATTCTTGGTGAGGAAGCGCATGCGGTCCTCCAGGGCGGGTGTGGCATTTTCGAATCGATTGGGGTTATCCTCTGATAGCCAGTCGGGTATGAGCTCGTTGATAGCGGAGGGCTCTACGACGTTTCCGCTGACAATGTGATCGCCGAGCTCACCGGCCTTCTCCAGAAGCAAAACACGGAAGTCCTCATTGCCGGCGTCGTTGGCAAGCTGCTTCAGCTTGATGGCCGCACTGAGACCTGCCGGGCCACCACCGACAATGCAGACATCGACCTCGTCCACTTCGCGCTCGAATGTTGCCGGGTCGAAAGATTCGTCGGGCGTGGCGAAACGTCGTCGTGAAGTATCGGTGAAGGCGCGTCTCTGTCCAGCGGTGACGGCGGCGGGTCTGTAACCTCTGACGAGGCACCTGGAAGTCAGGGCATTGGCCACAGCAGCAGACGGCTTTGCGGCAGCGAATGCGCGGGTTGCAGCTGTGGGCGATTGCAAGGCTCGCCGTCTTGCGGTGGCCGAAAGGATGCTGGGGACGGACATTGTTGGTGTTGTGTGGCGATTGGGCGGGGGAATGACAGGGCGCGAGGGCCTCTAGAGATTAAGAAGAGAAAAACGAGGCGTTGTCGAGCGAAGGGCTGCCACTCATACCGTCATATGCTGCCCGCGGTGTTGGAATCGAGCTCGATGGTCCCTCGGCTAAGAATTATGAGGCGAGGGATCACTCGGCTTAATATGGGTGGAATGAAAATGCTTTGATTGGCTGCTCTGTCCTGGGCCGAAGCCTTGCTTTTTTGATAGACTACTCGATGATTGACTACTGCGCATGTGCTTGTCCACCTTTGATGATGGTGTTCTGTCCACTCTTGGTGGTGCATGTTCTTTTACAGGACTAGTGGTACAATCTCGTCCTTCTTATCATGTAGACTGCTGGGTTGCCTGAGCACCAAAACTTAGGCAACAACACAATGATAGCGCAATTTGTAGATATAGCCTGCCTGTAGGCTGTGAACCGACCTTGATGAAAGTAATATGTCGCCGCTGAGCCGAAGAACCACACAGCAGTGACCGCGGCATGAAGAGACCGCGGCGAAAGAGGTCTTGTCATCAGTCACGTGAGAGGCGCCAACGTTTGACGAGCGAGCGACGGGTGCGCTTTCTCCAGCTAGCGGTCTCCGCAAACTTGGACCGTCATTGCTGCGACGTTAGCCTCGAGCCTCTCAGCCTCTCTCTCTTCCTCTTGCACATCACTTGCATCTGCACCCTCACTGCACACTGCAACTGCACCCGCCCGTCACTGGCCATCTACCGGACTGGTGCAACTCCTCCGCCTCATCTTTGCGCTTCTTCTCCTCCAACCTCCCAGGACAGGCTCGCGAACGCCTGTGCGCTCCCACAAGAAAGGACAGGATAGGATAGGAAAGGAAGGCTAGACGCCCGCACAAGGACTCCTACGCACCCGTCACCGGACAGGACATCGCAAACATGGAGCCCGAAGGCAAAGCACCCGATACTGTTAGTGCCCTCGATCATCATCATCACTCTAGCCTCGTGTATCATCTGCGCGTGCGCGACCTCGAAGAATCTGGCCCTCTAACTTACTTTCGACAGCGCCTCTACCTTGGCAACCTCCCGCGCAACGGTACGCTTCATTGAGCTCTTCCGAAATGGCTTTCACACCCTTCTTCCCCTGCCCTGGCTTCCTCCATCTCGCGCGACAGGACACGCTGGCCCTGCATGACCAGGAAGCGTGGACGTGGACATGGCCGGTCTTTGCTCTCTCCGATCCCTTTGCTCATCCCACACACTCTCTCTGTCTCTCTCCGCGCGTGCGCATCATTGGCGCCTCGTTTCTCCTCTCTGACTTGGAGATTCTCCGCGCTATCTTGCCATCTCATCATACTTTCCCATCGCGGTCGGAGCTGGAGCCCGGGCTCACGAGACTTCACACTCTACCCCCTCGGAATTCGCTAACTGGATCGCGTGCACTGTAGCTACCAAGGCCGATGTTGAGAACCACTTCAACACTCATGGCACTGGCGAGATCACCGAGATCAAGCTCATGAACGGCTTTGGCTTCATCGAGTACAAAGATGCGATGGACGCGCGCGACGTCGTGCCCGGTATGTGCTCCTCGCCCTGCTGCCACATCATCGTGCAGCTGTTTCAGATCAATGCTGTCTAGCGTGCAGATATGCTGACTTGCTTTTAGCATTCCGTAAGTTCATCTAGCTCGCGTGCGCCGCTTGTGCTCGACACATGCGTCGCGTGTTGGGCGGCAGCACAGCCCGAGGTTCTCGCCATGCTTTCAACTACTGACATTTACCGCTGGTTAGATGGCTCTGAGTTCATGGGTGAACGCTTGGTCGTTCAATTCGCCCGTGGCAGCACCCGCCCTCGCGACGGCCCTGGTTTCCAGGAGCGCGTTGCTCCTCGCCCGCGTCGCACCGTTCATCGTATGACGATCACTGGTCTTCCGTTCGAGACTAGCTGGCAGGTATGTACTCTTCGAGTGATGCGGCTTTTTTGAAAATACATGCATATGCTTCTGGGCATTCACAATATCTTTGCCTTGCCATTGGTCGATAAAACATTTGCTAACTTCTTTCTAGGACCTCAAGGACTTCGCGCGCCAATCTGGACTGGACGTTGTCTACAGTGAGGTCAACCGTGAGCGTGATCCCACTGGCTCTGGCGGTAAGGGTTTCGTCGAGTACGAGACTGCTGCCGACCTTGCTGCCGCTGTTGAGAAGCTTGACCAGCACGACTTCAAGGGCGCTCCCGTCACCTGTGTCTCTGACGTGAGTTTACTCCTTGCACGCATTTCCTGATTTCCTACCTAACACTCGACAGCCGCAATCTGAGATCCCGCGTCCTCGCGAGCCCCGCTACCGCTCTCGCTCTCCAGGCTACCGCGGCCGTGGCTACGGCTACGGCCATGGCCCTCCCATGGACGACTACTACGACCGCCGCGGCCCGCCTCGCGGCTACAGCCCTCGCCGTGACGACTACCGTCGTCGTTCCCCGCCGCCTCGCTACTACGACGACCCTCGCGACGACCGCTACGGCCCGCCGCCTCGTCGTGGAGGCCCCCCACCGATCGATGACTACCCTCCGCCTCGCCGCTACGTCGATGACCGCTATGGCCCGCCCCCAGGCCCTCCCCCACGTGGCGGTGGTGCTGGCTACGATGCCGACCCGTACATGAACGGCCACGGTCGCGAGCCATACGGCCGCCCGCCGAGCCCAAGAGGCGACAGGAGGGGAGGCGGCTACGACCGCGGTTACGATGCCCGCCCTTACTGGTGAATACTCTCCTTTCTTATCCCCTTACTTCCATTAGAGGGGCGACGTGCGATGGAGAAAAACTCGTGGCTATTGGCAGGGGTATTACCATTCCTGCAACACATACTGAACAGCCTCAAGATTTCGAACTCCTCGACCACCACCAACGACGATGACACTCGTTCCTTGCGATCAGTGATACCCCACCTTTTTTGATTTTAGCCTTGCAGAAAAGCTATACGAAACCATTCTGGGGCTGGCTGTTTTCGGAGAGGGATAGGGTTGATTGCTGCACAGACTGAATCTCTCATTTTTTCTTTTCACAACACCAAAAATGTTTACGATGGGTTTGCTTTTGATTTCCGTTCAGAAAAGGAAAAGGGGACACGAAAAGATTACGTTCGCCGGCCGTCGATAATATGAACAAATGACAGTCGGTACTGAAAGCATCTTGGCCCCGGACTGGTTCCTTTACGGGTGGTCAGAGCAATGAGCGTTTTCTTCCAAGTCGAGTATGATTAGGTATCAAGTCCTCTTTTTCCTTTTCTTTTTCTTGGTCTCATTGTCATTGTATTTGTATCGAAGTAGTACAGACTGGCACACACACAGACCTCAAAAAAATTGCTATGCGCGTGATTTCCTTCCATCAGAACCTTTATACGCACGTGTGTATCCCTCACAACTCATATCTCACTTCCATTCAATCCCTAAATATCAACAACCTGCACCGCATTCCCCAACCTCCCACTCCCCTCCCACATCAACGCCGCATTCACGAGCGTCGTGCTCGCCTCCCCCCTCGCCCCACCCCACACCCTCTCCCACAGCACCGCTCCCACACCACACCAGAGCACCCTACCGACATCCCACCACAGATAGAAATCCATCAAATCCCAAGGCAGCCCTCTCGCTTTCCTCTCCAATCCCCTCCGGAGAACTCTCTCCCCCTCATCCCACACAACCCTCTCCCGTCCACCATTCAGCCAGCCTTCGAAATCGCTGCGGCCCGCGTGCACGTGGCCGAAGACGTGGATTGCCGGTCGTACGTGGGAGAGTTCGGAGAGAAGGTGCGGACAGCCTAGAGCACGGGGCAGGTCGAGGTGGTGTTTTGGCGGTGTGTGGGTTATCAGCACGTCGGTTTCGGGCGGGACGGTGCCGCGCCAGGCGTTTTGGTGGGGTTGGTAGGTGAATGCGAAAGATGGATCCACGGGGAGAGGGGTTTGTGGGCTGCCGTGGATGTGTAGTGTGCGGTTTTGGGGCGCGAGGTGAATTTTTGTGCTGCTGTGTTGGAGGTAGGTGAGGGATTTGAAGTCGAGGGTGGCGGTTTGGGAGAAGGGGGGCAGGGTGAGTCGGCTGACCGGGTCGAGGTAGGTGTCGTGGTTGCCGGCTATGAGAAATTTGTGAGGGTGCGGGAGGGTGGAGAGGTGGTCGATTGCGGACTGCAGTTCGGAGGGCGTCCCGTGCGCGGTTATGTCGCCGGCGTGGATGAGGATGTCGCCTGATGGGATGGTGCCGGGGTCGAGGGAGTGGGTGTCGGAGATGCAGACTAGGCGGATGGGGTGGGGGTGTTGGTGGCGGAGAGGGCGGAGGGAGGTGAGGGCGTGGGAGAGGAGGCGGAGGAGCAGGTGGAGGGGTTGGGTGAGGATTGTGTGGAGGAGGGAGGGTCGGTCGAAGGGTGAGGTTGGGGCGAGGAGGGATGCCATTGTGGTTTGCTTTTCTTTTTGGTGGTGTTTTTCTTTATTCTTTTGCCGGAGTAGTGGTGGCGGTGGGAGTTTAGCAGGATAGCATTGTGTTTGGTGGGGTTGATTATTGGGTGTTGTATTGTTCCATGTTTTTTTCTCCTGTTGATTAACCCATTGGCGTTCAAAGCATTTCACCCAACCGCATGAACCAATCCTTCTGATATCAGGTGATGTCAAGTGAGATACCAGATCTGACCCAAGTCAACAAGCACAGGATGATCGGCGGTAAGCTCAAGCAGCAAGCTCGAGACACAGCCAACGAGCCCCGCAATGATTGGGAGGGCAAGGATGCAGAGTGACGCAAGGACACTGCCACAACACGCGCTATGAGCCGTGGGAAAGGGCAAGAAAGTTGGTCAACGACTGCAATCGACATCAGCACCAACAGCTCCTGACGTGGGAAGAAGCCTCTTAGTTACTGCATATACCTGCCTTTTGTGCTACTCCGTCTACCTCATCACCGAGGCGGCGGTTTGCTGGCTCTCATTGTGGCTTCCCCTACTCCCTCCCACTCCTCAAAAGGGCCCGACCCTGCTGCTGCCCCAAAGGAATTCCTAAACATCCCTACCAATCCCTCCAATCCCTCCAATCCTTACAATCCCACCAAGAGTAACAACCTCGTCGTCAAGAACCGCTTTGCCAGGAGCTTCAGCCAGCTTGTCGCTAGCCAGTTGGTGCCCGGAGACTTGATCACCATGGCTAAGAGTCCAGGCATTCTCGGCAACTTGGGCGTCGACTATGTTGTAGTCTTTCGATTCGCAAGTACTGGTGAGTACTGCTGCTGCTTGATGATATATTACGCATCTCTCATGTGTACTGACCCTCCACACAGACAAGGAAAAGGCCGGCGAGCGCTTCCAGCAGCTCACCAGAGCTCTCGCATCTGTCGGACTTGCCACAGAGGTCCGCAATGGCGATAAACACTCTCTGCTGGTCTTTGTCCAAGTCTCCAGCGATGAGCACATGTTTGGCGAGATTTACCGCAGCCGCGTACGCGACTGGATGCATGGCGTGCGCGCCGCTGCACCCGAGAAAGAGGTCAAGGACTCTCTGGAGAGGGAACCATTGACTGAAGCCGAGCGCCTGCGCATCATTTACCAGCTCATGACAAACCCCGTCAGCGAGGGCGGTGCTGGTATCACACCCAAGAAAGGCGAGTGGGAGAATGTCGAGAGCATCTTCGCCCTGCATGACCACGCTTACAACAAGCAATGGATCAAGAAGTGGAGCACACAGTACCTCTTGACCTCCGAGGATCTCGACGAGATTCGCAATCGCTTGGGCGAGAAGATCGCTTTCTACTTCGCCTTCACCCAGTCCTACTTCACCTTCCTCGCCGTCCCTGCCAGCTTAGGTCTCGGTGCATGGCTTTTCCTGGGCGCCAACAGCCCAATTTTCGCTCTCGTTGCCGGCGTCTGGTGCATTGTCTTTGTGGAGTACTGGAAACACGAAGAGGCCGATCTCGCCGTCCGATGGGGCGTTCGCGGTGTCAGCACTATCGAGACTAAACGAAACGACTTCAAACACGAGAAGGAGGTCACTGATCCGGTCACTGGCGAGACGCAATACATCTTCTCACCTACAGAGCGTCTCAAGAGACAGCTGCTCCAGGGTCCCTTCGTGCTCCTTGCCATTGCCCTTCTCGGAACATTGATCGCGACTGCTTTCGGAATAGAGATCTTCATCAGTGAGGTCTACAACGGCCCCTTCAAGTCTGTTCTTGTCTTCCTCCCAACTCTGCTGTTGACTACTGGTCTACCACTCCTCAACGGCATCCTCACGACCATTGCTACTCGTATCAGCGATTACGAGAACTACGAGACAGACTCAGCCTACGAGAAGTCAATGACGAGGAAGATCTTCGTCCTCAACTTCATCACCTCTTACCTCCCAGTCCTTCTCACAGCTTTCGTCTACCTGCCTTTCGGGGCACTCATCGTGCCATACCTGGACGTCTTCAGCCTGACAGTCAAGCCATTTGCCGAAGACGACAAGCAGCTGGAGACGCCACCAACCAGCGCATGGACGATCAACCCTTCTCGCCTCCGCCAACAAGTCATCTACTTCACCGTCACCGCACAGATCGTCAACCTCGCCATGGAGGTCATCGTGCCATACCTCAAGCGACAGGGCTTCATCAAGTTCAAGGAAATGCAATCCAAGCGAGCGCAAAAGAACGGCGGCGCCCGACCATCCGCCTCCGTCGACGACGTCCCCGAAGAGAAAGAGTTCCTCGCCCGCGTGCGCTCCGAAGCCGAGCTAGACGTCTACGACGTGACCACTGACCTGCGCGAAATGGTGCTGCAATTCGGCTATTTGGCGCTGTTCAGCGTGGTCTGGCCGCTCGTCCCGGTTAGCTTCCTGGTCAACAACTGGATCGAGCTGCGCGCCGACGCCATCAAAATCTGCGTCGAAATGCAGCGGCCCACGCCCTGGCGCGCCGACACCATCGGGCCCTGGCTCGACTCGCTCGGCTTCCTCAGCTGGCTCGGCAGCATCACCACCGCCGCGCTCGTGTATCTGTACAGCAATGACGGCGTCGGCCCCGACGGCAGCCCCCACGCCATCAAAGGTTGGGCCCTCCTCCTGGCCATCTTCCTCTCCGAGCACCTGTACCTCGGCCTGCGCTGGGCCATAGCATTCGCCATCAGCAAGATCGACTCGCCCGGTCGTCAGAAGGAGAGGAAGGACCGCTTCGCCGTCAGGCAGAAGTATTTCCAGGAATCCCTCGATCAGACCCACCGTCTGCCGCCTATCAGCGAGAAGGCGGAGGAGATCACCAGGTCTTCCCTCGAGGATGAGGCGAGGAATGCCTCTTTGCGTGCTGCTACGCCGCAGGAGCGCTTTTGGGCTAGGCAGAGGCATTGGACGGAGACGGCGCAGGTGGGCGCGGGGTTGATTGCTAGGGCAGCGCCGGATGGTGAGGAGAGTAAGAAGGATCTGTGAGGACTTGTGGGATGCAAGAATGTGATGAGGGAGCGGAAGGAGGATGGTATCAGGTTTGGACATGTCCTATGGGCTGGCCTTGGATTTAAATATAGCAAAGCATGGTGTCTTTCGTGGTGAGGGACTCAGATCCTCTCCACCATCACGGCCTACTTAAGTAGTTACTATATTCGTATGCATCCTAAATCACACATACCTACACAACCAACCCAAACCCCTCCACCTACTCTACTCCCCCTTCCCACCCGTCGTCGGAGGCGCAACCTCCTCCAACCCCCCAATCCTGCCCACGACCTCCTCAAAATCCACCCCCTCCCTCTCAAACGCCTCCGCCACCCTCCTCACCACCCGTCCCTGCCCCTCCACACTGAAGCCCCCATCCCCCTCCCTCTCCTCCTCCACAATCTCCGCCCACCTCCAGAACAAACTCTCCTTCCCCAAACCCACCAGCGCTTCCTTAAACTGCACGACCTTCCTCCTCCGAAACTCAATAACGTCCCCCTCCCGCTCCCACCGCCAGGCCACCCACCCGTGCCTACCAGGCAAACACGCGAGCACCAGCCGGTCGAGATCCTGGAATGACATTTCTTTCCTGTCTTCGACCAGCGTGTGCGCGTCCAGCATACTCGCGAAATCCAATTCCCACTCTCCGCTCTGCATCAGCAGACCGGTCTTACTGCGCACGTAGTGCCGCTCAATGGCTGGGAGGATTTTCCCAGTGAAAAATGCATTCTCCTCCCCCTCCGCCACGCCCTCCAGCAGCTCTTTCACGCCCCAATGCCGGCTCGCGCGGATTACCACTTCGTTGGCGCGGAAGCGCAGGTTCCAGCGCCAGAGGAGAGGGTTGGAGGGGCTGCCGAGGAAGAAGTTCTGCGGCCAGGGGAGGAGGAAGCGCAGCGCGAGGAAGTCGAGGAGGAGGGTGAGGGTTCGTTTGAGCAGGGTCAGGAGCGCGAGGCGCGTAGGCGTGTTGGGTGGGAGGGTTGTGGGGCTTGGGTGGCCTAGGATCGTGGAGAGGAGGTTGTAGTAGGTTGGGAGGGCGTGGAGGGCGCGGTAGAGGAGGGCGAGGAGGACGAGGGTGTTGAGGAGGAGGGGGATGAGGAACTGTGGTTGGTTTTTGGGTTAGTGAGGGGAGGGAGGAGGGTGGTTTGGGAGGAGGGGGAGACGGACGATTTGTTTCTTGTGGTCTGGGGGATGGCGGTCGATGTGGATGAGGTGGACTTTGGACGGGTCGAGTTGGGGGAGGAGAGGTTGGATCGCTGCCGGGGCGGTGGTGAAGGGTGTTGGGATCGCGGTCGAGTTGCTGCTCACGGCGGCGGCGGATTTGGTGAAGGATTTGGGCGTGCGTTTGGTTGGTTTGGGCGCCATTGTGGGCAGAGCCTTCGGTGGGGACAGATGGGAGAATGGAGAGGGGTTTGTTGTGTTGTGACCAAGATTCGGAGGTGAGGGTTAGGAGAGATGGTGGTGGTTGATGTTGTAGGGTAGAAAGCTCGTGGATGGGACGGAAAGATGTGGAAACTTATTATTGCGTGTCCTACGGGATCTTATCTGCAGTGTTGAATGCGTGAGATGTTGGTGAACATTGGATACTTACGTGAGGACTAGCTCATGGAAAATGTCATGAGCTGGATGTGATGGTAGTAGAGAGGTCATTCTAATGTAAACAAAGGTAAATGCTGTTGAGACGGATGTCTTGATATTGCTTGGAAGCGGGGACTGAGGATCTCGGGTAGGGTTAGGGTTGGGGTTGACTTGACCATCATATGGTTGTGTCTTTGATCTTGTATGTACTCGTAGTACCTATCTTCAATGACTGTCACTTCTGCGGCATGGTCAAGTTATCTCGCAACTTGGTTACTTCGCCGTAACATGCAGTGTACACCTGCGAATGCCATTACAATCGAGCACAGCAGTTTATCAACGCTACTCACGTCGGGTCTCGAATCAATCTCTGTTCCCAGCCAAAAACAACGTAGTCGATTCAATAAAGACGAAAGCCTCATCGAATAATAAAACCATTATTAAGTGATATTGTTATACATGTCCCTGAAAGGGTTCCCATCGAGTTTCGCACCCCCAAAGTCACAACCCATCAACAACCAAACTCCCATACTATGAATGTTAATACTATCACAGGCCGTGAAATCGTCAACCATCCCAACCACGCAGCCCCCAACCAATACAGGATGACCTAAAACAGCAACTCAAACGACCTCATCCTCTCACCACCACCTTCAACCTTCCCTCTCGGCCTCACAACATCCCCCAAAGTCGCCAGCGCCTCCTCCCCCCCCTCCACATCCGGCTCGAGCGAATACTCAATCGCAGACCTGACATCTCCCAAATACGACCCAATGACCGTCGTATGCCTCGTCTTTTCCTCCTCATCCGACACGACAACGCACAGGGAAGGCCTCCTCATCGTCTCGCGCACGCGCATTTGAGCGTGCAAGCGCGCCAGCCTCAGGGAGCGCGTGTATCGGTCCTCGTCGAGAGATTCGACGAAGCGGCCGTCGTCTGCCGTGAGAGGGCAGCGGGCGATGGGGCGGCAGAGGGCTTGGAGTGCGCCGGCGGGGTCGGAGGGGGCTTTGAGAGTGCGCAGGGAGGGGAAGAGGGACCATTCGATTGAGTGGGCTAGGGTTTCCGTTGCTGGGCCGGGGATGAGTGTGTCCCAGTGTAGGTAGTTCAGGGTATTGGATGAGAGAGCGTTGCGTCTGCTTGTTGGGGAGGTGCCGGTGAGGGGGTGAGGGGAGGTTGCTTGTATGAGGCGGAGTCGTTGGAGGCGCGTGAGGTTGGTAAGGAGGGTTTGGATGGTCGTGAGGGAGGCGAGTTCGAGGTTTATCAGGCTGAGGCTTTCCAGGGAGAAGGCGTTGCGTGTGTGCGAGAGTTGGTGGATGCCTTGGTCGGTTATGCCGTCAAGGTTCTCGAGGCGTAGCGACCGCAGCGCTTTGAGGGAGAGGAGCGTGCCGTTATGAAAGTCGTCTTTGCTGAAGTTGCTGATCATCAGGTGTTGTAAAGACCAGAGTCTATTGGTGATCGCTGTGATCATCCCTGGTCCTATTCTCGTCGCGTAGTCGTCAGTTTTGCAGAGGACCAAGGTCTGCAGCCAGTCCCATCTTCCGTGCAAGTCGATGAATTGGCTTAGGGTAAAACCTGGTGCGTGTTGCAGATCTAACAACCAGGCATGAGCGTTGAGTCTTTCGCATTCGAACAGTCGGCTGTAGTACTCGGTATTTTCCAGTGTGGCGGTTGGAGTGAAGCCGCTGATGAGTTCGGCTTCCGTGCAATTGTCCAGGATACGCTGAAGCACTGGATACACAGACCGACGTGATGACGGCAGTTTTGATTCAGACTCCAACTCCCTAGCCAGGGCACTCGAGATATGAACTCTGCGCACCAGAAATGTGAGAGACGGTGCTTCATTGATAGTCCTGAGGAGCAGGTCCAGTTGGCTTTTGGGTTTTCCCATCGATAATGACAGTCTGCGATTTGAGATGGACAGCCTTCGTCCTGGCTTCTGACCTGGTGCGCTGGAAGGCAGCCATAAGTCTCGATATAAGTGTTCAATTGCCGCCTTGGCCCATCTTTTGCTGGTCGAGCAGATCGTCCTCAATGCCTGCTGTCGGCCAGATACGTCCACGACGGATCCTTTTGCGTAACTAGCTTCCAGATGGCCAACAATACAGCTATATATCTCATGCGGGAGCTGCTGGAATACACGCTCCGGGAGTTGACGTGGCCGCCGTGTAGATAGTGAATTGGAATGCCGTCTGTGGCGTTCAGCCTCCCATGGTGTTCGTGTCAACGTCGGGACGGTGTCGAAAGTGTAGTATCTCGGTTTCGAAGGTCGGACTGGCCTTGGTGCAGTTCTGGGAGCCTCCTTTGGCCATGTGTTGCGCTGAGGGATAACATGCAGTTGGTGAGCAGAGTCAACGCGTTCTGGAAGACGAGGTCGACTGTCGACTTCGCTTTTGACCACTTGCGTATAGACGTAGGGTTTGCGGACGGCTCTGGTGGATTGTCAGTGGCCATTGTACCAGCAGCAGTGTCGAGACTCGTCATCCCGTGAGGTTGGTCGTATATTGACACATACCCATGCATCAGGGCCTCCTTGTCCGTATAGATCTGCTGTTGGCCCTTGCCTGCATGGTGTTGAGGCAAGCTTGTCGACCGGGATCTCAGATGCGTGCAAGAGGCCATGTCGATGACTCTTTTCTTTCGTATTGCGCCCCCAACAGGTCAATCAGATCCGAGTGCAAACCAAATGGCAAAACTAGCTTCGACGAGGTCAAAGGCACTTGTGAAACAAAGGCCTTGTAGCACCTTATGAACAAGAAAGCAGAGCTAGCCAGAACACAGGTAGCAAACAGAATTCGAGCTCAAGGCCTCAAGAAAACAAGCCTCGAACCTTCCTACCTCTTTAATATATCCTAACCCCTCAGTTCCAATCATTAACAAACCCGCCAGCAGAGCGGGCGCCGAGCGGAGGGCGACACTACTCAGGCGAGAAAAAGAAGCACGATCAACCCGGCGCACGCCATAGGATGGAAAAGCAAGGCCCAATACCGGGTGCGCATGTGCCAGGAAAGCAGGACAAATCTCTTAGGCACCATAATTGAAGCGTACAGGGCTGCTCCATGTTGGGCTTTCTCTGCCACAAGAGAGCAGACGCCACCTTCGCCTCTTCCACCTCGCACAAGCAAGTGATCGCCGCTTGGGCCAGCAGTTCCCCTCTCTCTTCTTTCGCCAGGAGAGGCTGGGAAGGCGAAGGTACTGCGTGGTACATGCAGCATCGACGCCTGCGTACCACTGTTTACCTAGGTACTTGTTTTCGTCTGCTTACGGTAAACACGGACTGGGTGCCTAGGAGCCAGTCCCAAGTATGACAGCGGGCGGCGCGATGATCTCTGGTGCAAGGCTGACGATTGGGACTTGGCTTTTGGGAGGGGCAAGGTTCTTCTCTTTGCTAACCTAACCTTCCTGCCATCTCGACGCAAGCCACGTTACCCGCGGGTAATAGGCGCGCGAAGAGTGCTAAACGAGACTCGACGGAGTGGAGGGATATGAAGGGAAGATTGGAAGGATCCTCTATAAATCCCACGAGTCAATTGACCACGGCCTATTGGCGCTTCTGGCTGATCCCCGTTGGCGGTTCGGAAATGGCGACATCGAATCGCTGCGCTTGCCTCGCTTGCAGGTCCGACCGGCGAGATGTCGAGACTAGATTGACGAGAAGAGGGGTCCTCTCTGTCCGGAGAACTCGACTCAAAAGGTGACGGTCTATTCTGGAGAAAAGGGACTTTGCACAAATCTATTTGCTTGTGCATAGATATGCTCAGGTTATATTTGATTGCCAAACACGTGCAGCATTGGTATTCGTCCGGGAACTTGCTGTGGGATTTTAATTGAGTCGGTTTCACGAAAGGCATTGTTTACTGGCCCCGAGAGCCGAGGTGACATGGGTAGCTTGCTGAGGAGGTGGACGTTGATTTGAGAGGGGGAATTGCGAAAGTGCTAATACTGTTGGCTGAAGAAGCGAGTCTAGGCCAAGCAGGCAACCTGGCAGAGGCAGGGTTGAGACGGGAAGTTTTTGCGTGATGGATATTTTTTTTTTGAATTTCGAAGTAGCCATTTCCCTTCTACTTCCTCGGTGGCCCGCAGAAAGTCTGGGTTGTTGCTCTATTTATGTTCGTTTCTTGGGGAGATCATGAACTCATGATATGGGCAAAGGACCGGGAAGGTCCCTGCAAGACTATCAACAGATAAGGAAAAACAAAGAAAGGAAAGAAAAATCAAAGTATAAACGCCCTGATCCAACTTCCAGCTTTTTTCTTCGACGCTGAAGTTATGATGCCATGCTTTAACTGAACAACAGATGAATAACCAATCTCGTCAATACGTGAGGGGAGCGTTCTTGTTTTACTCGACGGCGACGGCGCCAGAGTCACCCTCCTGGAGGAGAGGGTTGACGCGGGCGTCGCTCCACTCGAAGCGGAAGTCCTCGCCGAGCTCCTTCTTCATGGCGGTCTTGACGGCCTCGAGGACGTTGACGAAGACGCCGAAAGAGGCGGGATTCTGCTCGTCGTTCTCGCCGCCCTGGAAGACACCGGTGCGGACAAGGCAGGTGTTCCAGCCGT
>MSJI02000134.1:0-30138 GCA_001931905.2 Cladosporium sp. IMV 00045
TGTGAAAGGCCGGGAGTGTTGATTTTGCCTCGGGTTCGCCTAGCACCTCCTGATGAAATGGTGCTCGATCATCCTTTCCCCTCAAGAATGACTGGCGTGACTGATGCCGCTTGTGACTTGACGACCGCGGCCTCGCACTAAGTGAAACCAAAGAGCGAGATGAACTGGGTCGTGCAAGGGTAGGGCCAGCATCGAACTCGATTACCGCTGATCTTCGCTTCGCCTCTCTATTGCGACGTGATGCGGGTATGCCTATGAAGGGTGTCATGACTTCTCCCGCGTTGGGGAGACTAGTGGAGATATCCTCAAGACTACTTGGAAGCTGCACATGGTCTGGAGTTGGCCGTCGCACATGCGGTGTTCGTATTGACTCGGCGCCATCGTCGGAGTAAACCGAAGAATCGTCGTCGTTGCTTCCCAGAATGATTTCTTCACATGGTTTGCAGAGTCTCAGTGTGCCTGGTTGACCGAAAGGCCGCGCTGATACCAGTGACGTACATCTTGCATCGAAAATTTGACCACAAGTCCGGCAATGATGCTTGCGTCTGAACGTCGAGAAGCTCTGTCCACAATTGAAACAGTCTTTGGCGTTCTCGTCCTTCATCCAGAACTCTTTGCTAATGACACGTCTTCTGAAGTGGGAAGGCACAGGATTGACTGGTATCGCAGGCGCGGGTTGTGGTTTCAAGCCCGTTCTCTTTCGCTGAAGCCCACCATTTAGATTTGGTGAAGGTTCGAGGCGATGGGAGTGTGGTCCTCTTTGAGAACTGCTTGAAGACATGGGGTCTGGCGGAGCAGGAGAATTGGCCCGAGATGGATCGAAGCCAGGAAGGTGAGAAACTCCAACTCGGACCATCGGCGGTCTACGGTCGGCCTGACGAGCCTCGCGGTTTTCCAAGGCTTCAATCGAACTGTCTCGTTGCGACTTTTCCACAGCAGGAGGTGACATATTAGTCCGAATAGGCGGTAGGTCGGTGGCAATATCGTCATCGTCAACGACAGCTTCCTCCATGTCTTCATCGAGTGGCGTGCTATGTGTAGATCTTGATCTTTCGCCCAGTTGTATTTCGTGGTTGGACAGAACTCTTGCGAGTGCTTCGGTTGCACTTTCGCTATAATCTTCATCGCGCAAAGCACTGCGAGCGCGATCGATATCTGCTTGCGTGGTTTGAGACTGAAGGTCAAGTGACGCCCGATGAGATGTAGGCTGTGATACATGGTCTTTCACAGAGACGCCAGAGGCTTCTCGCAGACTTTGATCGTCCGCCTTGAAGGACGCTGAGTCAGGTAACTCAGGCTTGGAGGCACTCGGTTGGCTATTGTTCCGCTCTCCATAGCTCGAATAGCTTGCCACCAACGGCGAGGAGGGAAGGTTTGAATTCGAGGTCGATGCCGCATCGGATATTCCAGGCTTCGATGATGCAAGCTTGGATCTCGCTGGCGATGTGCTTTGCATAGAACTACTCCTCTTTGTGAAGCTTGAATTTGAACTCCCAGGCCTGGACTTGCCGTCTTTTGACGGCGAGGCGCCTCCGACGCTCTGCCTCAGTCTGTTGTATAGTCCGCTCACACCTCCGCTCACAAGCTCTTTGGTTCCTGACCTTCCATTTCCAGCGCCTCCATCAAAGTCATGGAAAGAAGTCAAGGCTTCCGATCTAGAAGCCGAGGTGTGAATGTTGTCCAGCGCCTGCGACAGGGCGTCCTTGTCGATGTCTTTGCGTGATGTGATGGATGCTAGAGATCCTCGTCGCGATCTCTGGCCGCCTATAAGCGGCAAAAGCACCGATGACGCGGATGGTGAAGGTGGTTCTGGGGCCATCTTCTTGAGCGGATATTGTTCGTATGAGTTGCTGGCATAGCTGATCGTGGTAATGAATGTTATCGCGTTGACAGGCTAGCTGCCATGAGGTGTGCAATTATCCAGAGAGTCGTTGCAGTGTTTGGCGCGTCGTAGTCTGCTATCTTCGACGTGCCGTTGACGATAGTCGGCTGTATGCACATGCACATGCACGTAGCACATTACCTGTGCCCTGGTACAGCATCACTTCTTCAAGATGCACCTGGCCGGTCCATCGACGACATGACGTGTGGGGATTGTCCTCTGAGAGCTAGACCGACCCGTGGCGCTTTCGGCAAGTCTAGCCGACTGCCGCCAACGCCTGATCGCAAGCTTCACAATTAATTGACGAAACACGCGACGCGTATCTTGTGCATAATTGAGATTGTGCACATTGGAGCAGCGACAACATTTGGACACATCCTCTCTATTGGCACCTTTCTTTTGTGGCACAAGTGGCGTGGTACTCACTATTTTTCTGGCCAATTTGGGCAAATCTTCAAACATCACTCACCTCACTCGGAGAGGCCAGAGCGCCAAGGCAGCGGCACCTTACTGAGCTCGACAGCAAAACACAGCACGGCAAATGACAAGTCTGCAAGACGTGAACATCAAATGACCTGGAGGAGTCACAACTCATTTGGAAAGATAGAGACATCTTTGGGCATGTTCGATCTGAGCTCAACTCCTGCCCGTTATGGCGCCACCGTTCCCACCTTGGCTCGGCGATCTCATTGACACTGAGCTGGAAAACCTCATTGCCTGGAAGAGCATTGTGAAGCAAGAGCCTGGCTCGGACGATGAAGATCTTCCCAGTAGTAGTCGCTTCGAGCAGAATGACAGCAATTTTAGAAATATTGTTGCCTCACCACCGCTCGATGCGAACTCAAAATTGCAGCTGCTCCAGGTAAGGATTCATGTTTCGATGTTTGAGCGATCATGGCTAACTACATCCTTCGCAGTCAGCAGGTCAAAACTCCCGGCAGCCTTTGCAAGCATCAGATGGTGAGACGACCGTTCTCGCTAAGCTGAGCGACGCGGCATGGGATGCGTACGAGGAAGGTCTCGATGACGAGGACCCCATGAAAGGTGACTTGCTCACTTGCAAGAAAATCACGATCATTAGCACCTCTGATGGGCCTGAGGAGAAAAGAGTCCAACTGCGGATCGAAGATCTGACTTTTACGGGCGACAATATCCGCAAACCTATTGGGCATCCTATGCCAGTGCATCAGCGCGCATCAGTTGTGGAATCGCTCAAGAAGATTGCCCACATCCGTGCCAAAGAAGACGGGTTTAATGATATGGACGAAGGCGAGGATGATGAGGAAGATGAAAACAACGCGAATGGGGACGTTGAGGACCCTAGCATCTCGGAAGAGGACGTTCCATTATCCAAACTTGCCGAGCAAGCCGCTCCTACTGCGTCAATGCACGAAAGCTCTCGAGAACAACCAGAGCCTGAGCTACCGACATTGCCTCGCGATCAAGCTTCGCCCAGGCTGTCTAAGTCAACAGATGCTCAGATCGAGAGTCAGTTGCCAGTGGTAAGCACACAAACACGTTCTCCACAACAACCCAGGAAACCTGTCAAAAGGAACAGAGGTGGCGGAAACTCGATGGGTCGTGAAGGATTTGAAGTCGCTTCCGGCATCAACCTTGTCGCACCGCAAGCGCCAATGTTTCAGTCTAGGAGGAGCATACCTTCTGAAGAGCCAGATAAAAACCATCTACTGGCCGTGATGAACAACATGCGTGGTCCAGCACAGCGGCAGCGATCTCCAGAGCCGTCTGCTCCCGTATCGGCGCAAGTAGTGCGAGAAGATTTCGTGACAGAGACCCCAATCGCTACGAAGAAGCGTCCGCCGAATTCGACTGCATCAGAACCAACACAAACACCATTCATACGCAAGCGTCCGCGTGTCCCTTCCAATCAGCAGAAATTACTAGATGACCCATCTTCTTGGATTCCTTCTGCGCCTGGTCGGCAATTCCCGCATCCTAATGTGCCTATTGAACTATTGCAAGCCTGGAACAGTAAGGTCATGAGCACCAAACTATCATCACAATCGACACCTCTACCCACGGCAGGCTCGGGGACCAAGAGTGTCGAGGAAGTGCAACCAGAGCCTGATGCTGATATGGCGAATGAGCCAGAGAATGAGTCTGATGAAGAGTCTATACCGGAAGATCAACCGATACCTTGGTCTTCAAGCCCACCTCGACAGCCAGAGCTGCCGCCTGATAGTAGTGCCAATCATTCCTCGGCGCATGCAAGCCGTCCAGTCTCGAAGAACAGCGCAGAACCAGGTCGTGGGCCGAGTGCTACCTCCTACAATAACAGGCCAGACATTCCACAAAGCAGTGCACGGCAGCAAAGCTCGCTCAATCGCAACGGACCACGACCATCGCAACCACCAAACACAGATCGACGCGGCGGAGGTCCGTCAAGTGTACACAGCACGCCAGGTAGAAACACCCCAGTCGATGCTAGACCAAAAGCACAGAATATACCTGAGAGGCAGAACACGATTCCGTCTCGCACTAATTCCACGTCGCCTTGGAATAACTCGAAGATGCCTTCTAGCTCAATCCATCCCCACCCGACCGGCAGCGTAGCTCAGAGTGGCAGAGCGCAACAAATTTCATCGCAACCTGCTTCCAATTTCCCACAGGGCATGGCCGACAACCGTCAAGGCCCAGTGAGGCCCCCAACGCAGCACTTCTCGAATGGACAAGTTGAATCCACAACGCAAAGAATGGGCGTGCCTCCACCAAGCAACACGTCCGCTCCAGCCAATGCGCCCACTGGTCCGAGATCCCAAAACCGACCCGGTAATTCGCACTCCTATCGTAAGCGTCAGTCGACAGGGAGCCACTATCGCTCTTACGGGGCACCACCCAGCAGCAACCGACACAGCATGGGCTCGCAGCACGTTCCCGATCAACTTGGTGGGGCGACACAACCGCCACAGGGAACGAGCGAGATGGAAACAGCAGTTCCTCGTGCGTTGCAACCAACTCACGATGCAAGACGCGCACAACTTCGAGATGAACAGCGCAGGCACTGGTGAGTTCTTGCTCATTCATACTCTTCTCATTGCGCGTAATATGAGCTCGTAGGCAGTGGCTTGCTCTGATACAGCTCGACATATTCAAGGGTATGCCCACCAATGCAGGCGCTGACGAGTCAGAATTTTTCATTACGAAACGGAGTTTCCGAGGAACATATTTTGATGCATGGACTATCCACCTTTTATGTTACCATTGCTCTTCGTGCGTTGCACGAGAAGTGGAAAAGGAAAAACACTGAAAACTAACAGCGAGATCAAACATAGGCTCGACAAGAAACTCTCATCAGGCCACCAAATTCCTAAACTACCGTCTCTTGTGTGGAGAGCATATCGAGAGGAATACACCAACGACCCAGTGTCGCAGAAATCCTTTGAAATGCTCCTACAAGAATATCGACCCTCCCCACCTTCAACAGCACCACTGCAACAATGCGAAGATTTTGTTGCAGCGATGCGCACAAATGGTGCGCATTCGGGGAGGGACTCTGCGGAAGTCGTTTCGAATGGAAGACTAGCTGTGGATGGTCATCACGAAACACGGAGGCAAAGGGAGGCTGTTCGAGACTATCAGCCTGTACAGGAAGGGGTTTTCACGGAGTTTGTCGAGGCTTGGAAGAACGTCAGGGCTGGACGCTTGCTGACAGATAGTACTGTGCCCACTGGTTATGGCAGTGAGCGGCAGAGAAGGGGCTTGAATGTACTTTCTTGGGGCTTTGGGGATTGATTGGATTGATGGTCTTGAAGGGTTGAGGGCGATATTGGATGTCGCTACGGCAAGGTCCCAAAGCGTAACATTAAAAGTGTATATTCATGGACAGTATCTGTCTAATATGCTGATTCTTGAGCCAATTGATCTCTTTCACACATGTTGTCGTCCAACATTAGATTGACAGTGGATGCATTATCTTATCGATTAGACCCTGCGACGCCGCAGAGCAGGGGCTTGAGGGCCAGGAATATTGAGTTGAAGCCGTCTGTTGATCTCCCGCGACCTTAATCCTCCACTCACACCCGATTCAAAGACTAGCAACACCTTAAATCATGTGAAACCTGGGGAGTGAAGACCCTACCGCCAAACAAAACATCTTATCAGGGGCGCTATAAGGTGGAAAGAGACGACATGGCATGCACATGACAGTGAGCACGTGCCTGGCAACAAACAAATACACCAGCATATCTCATTATACCAACTCTCCCACTCGCACAAGCAAACAGACAAGCAATCGCCCAATCTCCTGCCAGGCACAATGGCCACGACCGCCCTGCCCGCACGCCCCAAGACTAACACCGCCAGCTCCACCCGCCGCCCCTCCCTGAACTCCTTCCCCTCCAACCTTAGCACCAAACGCTCCGTCTCCAATCCCGCCCAGCATGCCTTCACCCAGCAGCACCACCACCTCCACCAGCACCACCCTCCTGCGACATCGCACCGCTCGCGCGACAGCTACTCCGCCTCTCTGCGCAGCGAAGTCCGCCGCCGCAGCAGCACCGACTCCTCCCCCCCGCTGCCCCCGCCGCCTCTTGCGACCCCAGCAGCAGGCATGAGCACCTCCACCGCGGCGGCGCCCCGACAGCGCGCGCGGCCGATCAAGTCGCAGTACCCGGCGTCGGGCGGTGAGAAGCATGTCGAGTACATTCTGGTCGCGAGCTTCGACATCGACCGTGGCAGCATCATGGAGCACCAGTACCCCGGGCCGGTGGGTGGTGATGAGGTCATGCTGGCGGAGCTGATGTTGCCCGATCAGACGCACACGAGGGCGCAGGACTGGACGATTTTCTTCCTGCATAAGGACGCTGAGGCGGAAGGCGAGGGGGAGGAGGATGGCACGGGACGGCGGAGGAAGAAGAAGCGGAGAGCTGCGGCGGGGAATGGGCAGGCTGAGGGTGGAGCGATTGATGCGCAGTTGGAGGGTGAGGAGGGGGAAGAGGCGGAGTACACCGATGAGGAGAGCGACGAGGAGCCTAGCAACCTGGATGGCCCGCCTCTGGTCTACGTGCTGAACTTGGTCAACACGAAGCAGGACAATACCGTGAAGCGAGGTGCTGTCGTCAAGGCCATGGCGATATGCACGCGACACAGCTTCCTTCACATTTACAAGCCTTTATTGCTCATTGCCCTGGACCAATACTTTTCCAGTCCGACGATCGAGACTCTCGCGAGCCTTTACAATGCGGTCAACGGCATGGACTTGTCGCTGATGCCGCGTTTGAACCTTAACGAGAAATTCATTCTGCAGGCCAGCAATGCCAAAGACCTCTTTGTCGAGAAGTTCGAGGCGATCATCGCCCAGCGTATGATCTCGGATGCTTCTGAAGATGGTTCTCAAAGATCAACTTCTCCTACGCTGCAACAAGCGCCTTCGCGCAGTCGATACGGCTTGCCCAAGGATACACACGAGTTCGAGTCGACAGTACATTACGCCAACATTCCAGTCCCGGTCAAGATACCTGTAGCACTCTCTCCTGAGACAGTGGGAGACTTCAGCTTGATTAAACTCATCACGACCTTCTCTGGGCCACATTCCACTTCGCCTACACCCTTTTCTCCAACCCATCCACATCTTACCACATCTGGCGCGAATACACATCCTATAATCGTTCTGCTGAACGCACTTCTCACGCAGAAGCGCGTCATTTTCTTGGGACACAATCTCCCATCCTCCGAAGTCGCCGAAGCAGTCCTGGCAGCATGCGCTCTGGCATCTGGCGGTCTCCTGCGAGGCTTCACCCGACACGCCTTCCCTTACACCGATCTCACGAAGATTGATGACCTACTGAAGGTTCCGGGTTTCATCGCTGGTGTGACCAACCCAGCTTTCGCCCACCACGGTGAGTGGTGGGATGTCCTCTGCGACATTTCCACGGGCCGCATGCGCATATCAAATCGCATTGAACAAGCACCCGTCACAGAAGGTGTCGTCTTCTTTCAGCAAAATACACCTTCACCAGCGGCCGGTACTGGAGCAGGAATGTCAGCCATCGCTGCTGCGGGTGCCTCTCTCACCGCAGGCTTGGGTGGTGCCGGCAGCCATAGTGCTTCTTCAGGCAGCGGCGATCCCACAGGCGACTCAGCTTTCATGAACGCCGTACTCTCCGCCATCAACGAGCGCCACGGCGAGAATGCTATCCGCACCAAATTCCGCCTCTGGATCGCACGCTTCACTCGCCTCTCCGCCGCCTTCGAAGAATCCGTCTATGGCGCCTCAGCCCTGCACATCCACGACCCTCCCGGCGTGACAGAGCTCAACTCCCCTCTAACACCTCTCACGAGCCCATCCAAAGCGCACCCGCACGCAGAAGCAGACCTCCCGCCCGAAGTCCTCGGCCACGGCTACGTGTGGCCCACACCGCAACAACGCCACGCCGAACTCGCCGCCAACAGCACGCGCATCGAGGGCTGGCGCGCCACGCGCAGCTACTACAACTTCGTCCAGGACCTCGCAGCCTACTACCTCTCGCGGCCGGTGAAGAGCCTCGACCTGCAGCACCTGCACGACAAGCTCGCCAAGCTGCGCATGGGCCCCGACGCCTCCGGCAACGTCTACCTCGCCATCTGCGCCGTCGTGCAGTCCGAGGCGGAAATCTCTCAGCTCCTCGCTACCATCGCCAATGGTAGTTGGGACAGTAGGGCGGGCAGCGCGGGGATGGGGCAGGGGTTGTTTTATATCGCTTTCGGACTCTGTCACCCTAAGCTCGAGGTCAGAGAGGCTGTGGCGGCTCTGCTGGGTAGGGTGAGAGAGCATGATGCTGGACGGCATTTCTGGAATGCCTTGGGTCGGTTTTCGCGCGTCGCTTGGGAGAGAGTCGTGATTGGGATGCAGGAGAGGGAGTACGGGGAGTATTAGCTTTGATGATATGCATTGGCAGGTGATTTGTCATAAGCTACTTTGTATATACGTCGTGAATGGAAGACGACTCGTGGCACGATGATATAGAAAGAAGTCATTTCGCGGAGCTCGTGCGCTCGGTCAATCAAAGAAGTCATCTGGCTTGTTTGGGTATCTAACTATTATTTTAATAATATGCATGTCGGTACGATTCACTTCATTCCACCTCACCTCACTTCACCCTCCATGCATCACCTCACTCCAGCTTCGGCCTCGCATCCTCTGGGCGCAGCTTACTCAGGCCGAACATCCTCATCATCGCCGTTTCGAGAATGAAGCTGGGCATGTAGCCCGTCAACCACCATACCAGCCACGACTTGGAGCCTGGGAATGGGAGATATCACGTCAGCATGGCTCATCACGAATGAAGAAGAGGTGAACAAAACACCAGAAACGAAAGAAGAAAAGACTTACCCTCCCAAATCGTCGTCTTCCTCCTCCACCCGACCAACTGCCCTACCACACTCCTCGCATACCTCTCCGTCTCCATCCCCAACGACTGACTATGCGTCAACCTCTTCTCAAAATCCGCCCTAACCGGCAAATAAATCGAATCATCCCTCAGCAACCTGGCCGTCCTCGCAATCTGACTCTTCACACCCCCCGTCACCACATTAACAACCCTCACACCAAAAGGCTTCAACTCCAATCTCAGCGTGTTCGTGTAAGCGTGCAGCGCCGCTTTAGAGGCGCAATACACGCTCCCGAAGACATACGGCATGACGCCCGCCAGCGAGCCGATCTGCACAATCGTGCCCTTCGCTTCGATCAGCAGCGGCGCGAAGGCCTGGCACATGAGCATGACAGCCACGACGTTGACGGCGAGGGTCTCGTGCACTTCGTGCGCTTCGATTTCCAGCGCGGGCACCGTGTAGCTGCGTCCTGCGTTGTTGATCAGGAAGTCGAGTTTGCCGCCCGTGCGGGTGGTGATTTCGGACTTGAGAGCGGCGATGCTACTCTCGGATGTCGCTTCGAGGGCGAGGGTTTCGATGCCCGCGCTGGCGAGGTCGGTGATGCTGCTGGTGTTGCGCGCGGTGGCAAAGACGCGGAAGCCTTTGCGGGAGAACTCGAGGGCGAGCGCGTGGCCTATACCGCTGCTGCAGCCGGTTATGAGGACGGTTTTTTTGGTAGTCATGTTTGGTTTTCGAGCTGTGGATTTGGCTGGTGTTGGATCCTTAGGGTTGGATGGGTTCGTGTGATATTTTTTTTTTGTCTGGGTTGGCAGCTATCGACTGTTTTGATGAGGGCGCAGTTGAACATCCGACTCCGACGTCTGCGGGGATTCGCTTGTGATGAACCGAGTCGGTGCTTTGTTGGGATTCGATATTGTGGTTGAAGACTTTGGTTCTGTCTCAATATAGTGTTAAGTGATGAACGCTGATTGTCTTAGGAAAGCAATTGGCTTTGACTTGACAAGGGTGATTTCCTTCGTTTCCTTCGATGGGATGTCCATGACTAGGTACCTACATGTAGGCAAGAAGATGCTGTGAATATATGTATGGATGATGTGCACTACGATTCAGCGTTCTCGGTGACAGCAAAGTGATAGGTGACGCATTTGCTCGAAAGGCATTCAGCTATTGCTTAATTGATCAAGCATTCAAATCAGTACGAGCGAGAACCATCTGAAATCGAGGACTTGTCATTGTCCACGAGCAGGTATATCAAGATTGGAGTACACCATCCCTAACCCTAAAATTACATTGACCGGCAAGAGCAAACGAGCGAATACAACATCAAGGTGTTCAGAACTGTCTGGCTCTTACAGACACTCCAAAAAGGGAGCGCTTCACGGCCCATGTAAAAACATACACATGGAAAAAGACAAAACATCATACAGGGCAACACAAGGCATGGCTAAAAGGCAAAAGAAACGCCTCATCCGAAGATGAGATGCTATGGAGAAACCCGGAGTCGAACCGGGAACCTTCTCCACTCAGCTAGTACGGGGTAATTGTACAGTGCTAAGAAGATGTCATACCGCTAGACCATATCCCCTAATTGGTGAGAAGCCTGAAGTCTACAAATTATATTTATTGTGCATGAAATTAAAGCAGCTCCCTGCTGGCTAGATAGGTTGTCAAGATATTCTGAACGACTATCATGAATTCCAAGAAGATAGGGAAATGGGTCGTTTGAAGGTAACTTTGAACGCTAATTTTTGGTATTTTCATTAAGTCAACCTCTCGTCTTTTTCGCTTGACCCAGAGCTTTTGCTGCGCATCAAAATGATGCTAGCGCTATTCCAGCTATACAAACAAATGCCGTAGCCTGTCTTCTGTTCGCATTTTTATTGCCTGCAAGTGTCGGGCTTCGTGCCGGTGGCACAGTCGCTGTATGAAGCGATTCTGACGCACATGTTGCTGCTATCCTGACCGCTGCTGCTGCTGCTGCTGCTGCTGCTGCTACCGCCGCCACCATTGCTCGGCGCATGCTTGCTTTCCACTGGAATAAAGGATTTATCGCACCAAGTACTCATCTGTCCCTTTTAAAACCCTCTGCCACGGCCACGGCCGCCCCTTCCACCACGTCCTCTAGGACCGCCCCTTCCACCACCGCGAGGACCGCCACGTCCGCCGCGATCCGCGACTTCCTTGCGCGGCTTATTCTTCGGTTTGGGCGCGTCGTCGACGAGGAGGTTGTCAAGAGGTAGGGAGTCGGGGAGGATGATGTGTCGGATCTCGCTGCCGCGGATGGAGATGTGGTCGAGGCTAACGGGGCTGCCGCCCTTGACGGTCATTTTCGCTGTGCGCAGGTTGGTGTTCATTTGCGGCGAGACTGAAGCAATTGAGCCGTTGATGATTGTGCCTGCGATTCAAGGTGTTAGTGATTTGGCTCGGCGGTGTCTTGCGACTCGTGGATATGCTGGGTTGTGCACTTACCGGTCTTGAGCTCGACGGTGACCGTCTCATTGGTGCACTTCATGAGGAACCTACGTTCATGTGAGTCAGTCATGCTCTTGTCCAGCCGGCCTTGCGAGCAATCTTTCAGCATATGGCTCGCGCGCGCGCTCTGTTGGGAAGAGAAGCCTACCTGACGAGCTTCATGATTGCGTGTGTGTGGCGATATTTGTGCTGAGTAGGTCGTGTAGGTCGTCAAGCACAGTAGGGGTGGAGTGAGGATGACAATATATGGGCGTGAGGATTTTGATGTCACATGTAGCGATTGGCCTTTGACGTCGCGCGCATGTGAAGTCGGCTTTGCGTTTGCTGCTGGACGACGTCTGCTTGGCGCTTCCGACTGCGCGAGAGCTCTCCACGCAAAAACGACGCTAGCGTTGACCTGCATCCTCTACCACTCTTGAACCAATCGCTGTTCTTGCAAAGATCGATCAATGCGACGACCTGACATTGCGAACTAAAATCCATCGCTCTGAGCACGAAAACATTGCATTGTCGCCTCGTTGCATGCCGATACGGTAGTTTGATCACACATATTCTCTCGAATTCCCAGGTCCATGAGAGGCCGCCACCTGCTCACAGCGGGTCGTCCGGCAGTGGAGCAAGGTTGAATCATTTGCGAAAATGGATGGACATGCACACGACAAGGATCTGGATGACTACCCGGATCCTCATACTTCTTCTCTGAATCCATACCCGGTGCTGTCACAGCCGACGTGGGGTTCATATTCTGGTACTGCGCCAGCAGATGGCGTGGAAGGCGCGGAAGATGGAGATGGGAATGCTTCCCAGATATATCCAGACCTTGATGACAGCCAAACTCCGGATCCTTATGGAGCAAGCAACGAATACAGCCGGATTGCCGAACAATTCCACATGCGATATGGAACCCCTCAGAAACGACAAAACTACCACTTTCCTGGTGCTGCCATCGAATATGAGACGGATGTCGATGGCGAGCCTGATGAGAGGCCTATGGAAAACCCTTACTATGACAGGGAGCTGGTGCGACGTGCAGAAGCTGTTGATGGTGGCGATTATGTACCTACAGAGGACGATGCCAGCAGTGACGACGACGATGACGACGACGACGACCCTGAGTTTGAAGCCAACTTCGCTGAGGCGCTTGCTATGACCGAAGATGATATGTCTATTGCAGATGCCGCAAAACCTGGCCGTGGACGTCCACGTGGCCGTGGTAGAGGAGCCGGTCGAGGGAGAGCGAGAGGGCGAGGTTGGAAGTGGGCGGTCAAAGGCACAGAACATGATCCAGCGGTGCGCAAAGCTCGAGAAAGAGCGGAAGAGAAACGTCTTAGAGGTCGGAAAACTGGCCCTAGGACTGGCCCTGGTGCCAAAAAGTCGAAGAAACGGCAACGCGCCGAAGACCCAGGACCAGAATTCAAAGCACTTCAAGCACAGGCGACTGAGGCTTTCCTTGGTGGTCAACTCGATCAAGCAATGGACCTTGCGCGTCAAGCTGTCATGATCAATCCGGAAATTTACGTCGCCCATTCTCTCCTTTCCGACATTCTCATCGCCAAAGGGCAGCAGAAAGATGCCTTGGGCGCTTTGATGACGGGCGCCAACATCAAAAAAGATCCTGATCTCTGGCTGCTTGTAGCAAACAAGACGTTGGAGATGGCTGGTGCTTTCAGGACTCGCGCGGAGTATGACCAAGCTGTTTTCTGTCTTTCCAAGGCGATACATTATAGCCACGGCGAAGACACTTTCGAGATACGCACGCAGAGGCGAGATCTCCACTTGGATGCTGGCCATGATATCAAGGCTCGCACTGACACGAAGATTCTGTTGCGTGCCAAACCGGACGACCTGGATAATCTCAAACTGTATGCGGAGCTTTGTCTCGAGTCAAAAGACCATTTCGAAATGGCAGCTGCTCGAGAAATTTACGAGAACACTTTTCAAATGTTCGAGGACAAAGACAGCTTCGGAGATGCAGAGGTCCAATGGGCCCACCTGAATTTATATCTTGACATAGTGGAGGCAACCAAAGAGCCACATCATGCAATTTTCCAGCTTAAACGAATTGCAAGATGGTTTCTGGGTCGCAAAGAGGATGAATATTGGGATGAAGTGAAGGGTGATGACCGTGAACTCGACAGTGGTCACGAGCGCCGATTTGAAATCCCGGAGTTCCGTAACAGCTCAAATCACAATCTGGACGCATACGGGGATGGCTTGCCATTGGACCTGAGGGTCAAGGTGGGAACGCTCCGTCTCAAGATGAAGAAACAAGAGGAAGCACTCAGACACTTTGACCACATTTACGATCTCCGGGATGACATCGCGAACGTCTACGACTTGTTTTACACAATTGGAGATACGCTTCGGCTTAACGCTATGTACGATTCTGCCATTCGCTTCTACAAGCCGATCGAGGTCCTGGAAGACGAACTCACAGATCAATACTGGATCAGCATGGCGGCATGTTACAGAGGCTTGAAAGATTTCGACGAAGCGGAAAAGTGCTACAGAGCTGTCATTGAGCTGGACCCGGATCATGCCCCAGCAAGGGCTGAACTTGCGAAGATGCTTGCTGATGACATGGACCAGAAGTCAAAAGCCATCTCTGTCGTGCGTGATCTCATCGCAATGGGCAGAAAGGATATCATCAGAAAGGAAAGGCTTGAGATGCCGCCAGTCAACCCCCGAGAATCAGCAAGAAAAGAGAAGATCACTGAGAATAAGAGAAAGCGAGCTACCGTCGATCTGGTGGCTGTCCCGGAGCTGGACGAGACGCTCATGCGGAAACGTATGAAGCAGCGCGAGAATGTTAGACTCCGTGAGTCGAGGAGGAAAGATCATGAGGACGACCAAGAAGCTGCCGCCGATTCAGAAAGCGACGAAGAGGGCAATGATTCTTTCGTACCAGCTGGAAGTGGATCTTTCAGCGCATTCCAGCCGGTATTCGGCGAGGACGGAGAACCAGGGCCTAACAAGGAATTCAGCCTAGAGGCGGAGGTTGACAAGCACAATCAGCACGTCGAGAAGGTCAACCAGAGACGCGCTTATGCTGAGATTCTCAAGAAAGAAGAGGATAGGGAACGCTTCTTCGAAGAGCAGGCTGGTCGTGTTCTGACATATTTCGCTAAGGTGAAAGAGCTGTGGCATGTCCTGGACGACGAAAGCGCCAGTGAAGAAGAAGTTTTCGACTGGATGGACAACGCCAGAATGATGTATCGTGAATTTCGCACGATGAGGGTATTCTACCCCATGAGAGACAGGTACAAGCCCTTCAGGGGATTTGCTCCTGTCCGCATTCGCAACAGAGGCAGCAAGTTTATTCGCGAGATGGAAGCGTTCAAGAAGCGACTCGAGGATGATGGCGCTCAAGAAGAAGCACCTGACAGTGATTCTGACCACGGAGGAGGTGGCACCACCAAAGACAAAGCGCCTCCACCACTCGATGTCTCAACGCCCACCGATTTTCACGGCATCAACTTCCCAACATGGCACCACATCTTCATCGATCTCGCGCTACTCGACGCGAAACAAAGCGATCAAGAATCCTGCTACGAGATCATCGAAAACGGCCTGTTCAATTCCAACGTCTTCTACCACGACGAAGAGCTTCTCAACACATCCCAAGCCGCCTCCATCTGCTGCGCGCTCATGTTCAACGACAGCGAGCGTTTGATCAAGACGGCGCGCTGGTTCGCAATGCGCGGCGACCTTCGCTCCGGCTCTTCATACCAACTGGTGTCCGCAGTCTCCCGCCTAGCCTACGGCGACAACACCTTCTTCACCTCCGGCCCAACGCAGAAATTCATGCTGCGTAGCGTCAAGTCCCTTGACTACCAAGCCCTACCCCCCAAAATCCGCAAGAAATACGACTTCGGCATGCCGGCCAGCACGCTCAAGCGACGCGAAAAGCCCGAATTCGCCGCCGACGGCCTCGACACTGGCGCCCTGCTGAGCTACGGGCACATGGTCTCCGTGGCAAACCACTCCTCCTCCGCCCTGCCCTACTTCTTCCGCGCCTTCGCCCTCGCCCCCGAGGACCCGGGCATCAACCTCAGCATCTCCGCGCAGTACGTCAGCGCCGCCATGAAGCGCCAGACCCACAACCGCCACCACGAAATCCACCAGGGCCTCAGCTTCCTGTACCGCTACTACGCTTTCCGCTCGCGCTCCGGCGTCCCCGCTGAAGTCCAGGAGGCCGAGTTCAACGTCGCCCGCATGTGGCACGTCCTCGGCCTCACGCACATCGCCGTGCCCGCGTATGAGCGCGCCCTTGCTCTGAGCGAGCGGGTGCAGGCGGATATCGAGCAGCGATCCGCACAGCGTACAGCGCGTCTTCAGGCTCTGGAAGCGAGCATGCGAGCGCGCGAAGATGAAGGCTCTGCTCCCTCGCGAGAAGAGGAAGTCGAAGCGGCGAAGCTCAGGAATGAGGAAGAGTGCGGGTTCGGACGGGAGGATTACGCCGCTGAGGCGGCGTGTGCTTTGCAGAGTGTTTACACGGCTGTGGGGAATCAGAGGGCGGCGGAGGAGATTGCTGTGAAGTGGTTGGTGCTTGAATGAGATGGTTTGTTAGGGAAGGTGACAAGTGGGAGGTGGGAGTTGGTGTGAGTGTAGTTGAATGTGTACGTGAGAGACAAGAGAGACGGGTCTTGTTCTATGTTTTTGATACCCCTAGCTACCTCTCGTACAAGAAAATTATGTCAAAGAGGTAATCAGTCTATGATACAAACAAGCAAACCGAGTTCATCCCTATCCTACTACCGATGAAGAACACGCTAAAACGCAGCATTGAAAACGTGAAAAGCTCGTACAATAACAGTACACTGGCAAGAAATCCAACCCCAGCCAATCCTGACAAAGCCTTGACCTTTCCCATAACCATGTCTGAAAACACAAAACCATCATCAAAAGCATTGCACCCACGCACCCGCCATGTCCACAATGCCATCCTCCAAGTTCCAATTTCGAAAAGAACTACCCATTGCCACCCACTCACTTCTTTCCACCCCACCACCTTTCTCTCCGCAATCAATCTTGAAACCGCTTCATTGACACACGCCTTCCAATTCCATCCACATTCCCATCCTCCAATGCCCAATGCCAAATCTCAACCAAAAAAGTTAAAGAAAAAACACTCCATATTCACTTTTTCACAATCACTTCTCCACCCCAACAATCTTGCCACCCCTCCTCTCCACCCTCTCCCTCAAACCCCTCAACACCTTCCTCCTAGCCTTCTCGCGGCCCAGCCAGCCCTCCGCCTCCTCCACGCTCACGTCCTGCATTTTCTTCCTCGACGTGCTCGCGCTGAAACTGGCCGTGCTCCTGCCCAGCGCGCTGGCGCCGAGATCCGCCACGGAGCGCCTGCCAGGAGGGGTGTGCGGCTGCTGCGATGGCAAGAAGCGCGAGCCGAACATGCCGCTCATGCCCAGCTGGTCGCCGTTGGCGGCCATGCGTTGCGGGCGGCTGCGGCGCGGAGTACTGCTGGCGGCGGGGGAGCCGGAGCGGCTGGCGTTGGTGTTGCTGAGGAGTTTGGAGCCGCGCAGGGTGGTGACGAGGCTGTCTTCGTAGTCGTCGCCGAGACGCAAATTGGCGAGGCCGCGGGGCAGGCGGCGGATTTGGGCTTCGAGGACGTCGACGTCGCCGCTGCGCTGCTCGACCATGGCGGTCATTTTGAGGATGGTGTTGGTCACGGCTTCGACGGTGGGGACGTTGGAGGCTGGGCCTGCGGCGCCGCCTTTGGCTTGACCTTCGCCGGATGCTGAGGGTGCGGAGGCGAGGTCGGCGCGGAGGATGCTCATGGCTTCTTCCGCTTCGGCGAGCTGTTTTTGCATCTTCTGCACGGCTTGGCGGAGCTCGGTTTGCTGAGCGGCGGTTTCGCTTGGGAGAGGGGCGTTGAATTGCTCGGCTTGCTGTTTTGGGTCCGTCCTGCTGGCGATTTGCTTCCTCAAGTCGGCGGCGCGGCTCTTGAGTTTCTGAAGCTCTTTTTCTTCGTCTACGCAATCCGCGATCTTACCTGCGGGGTCTTCTACGCGGCCGTTGTCGAGATCCTTGCCAACGCCTTCGATGAGCGAGCGAAGGTCGTCAAACTCGGCGAACACCCAGCCTTCTTCATCCTCCAGATCGCGCTTAGTCATAGGGCCAGAGTTGTCGCGAGCATGGCTGTGGGCATCGACGAAAGACTGCAGAGACCTGGCATTGAGGCCAAGCGTGTCGATCATGCTGTTCACATCGCGGAAGACCTTCTCCATTGATCCAGCAACGCCAGGCTTGTCGGATCCACCGGTGTAGTTGTGATGAGCGATGAACTCTGGCAAGTCACTTGAGGGCTCGACCGGTGCCTCGAGGATCGCTTTGATGCGAGCATCCTCTTCGTCGTCAAGCTCGTCCTGAGTGGGTGGCTGCGGTGTTGGTGCCTTTTGTCGCTGAGTAGGGCGTTCGACAGGCTTGCCTGGCGGAACAGAGATCTTGCCGAACGAAGGCGGCTGCGCTGATGGAGCTTTGCTCGGAGCACGAACAGGGCTCGGTGAGCGAGGACTCTGCGGTTTAGGCGGAGGCGCAAAGCTGGTTGGCGGTTTGGGGAAGCCAGCAGGTGTGTATGAGGTCTTCTTCTCGGTTGCTGGCGTGGTAGACTGCTCGTCACGCTCGCCTCGCTTTGGACTCGCGGCAGAAATTCTAGACTCGAAAGCAGACAGCTGCTTAGGGTCCTCGATGGTGCGGTCATCCTCTTCTTCGTCGTCCTCTTCATCCTCATCCTCGTCATCGTCATCGTCTCCCTCCTCGTCATCATCATCATCATCATCACCTTCTTCTTCCTCATCGTCAGAACCCCAATCAGGCTCATCGTCGTCCTCAAGGGGCCCTTCATCCTCTTCATCTGCGCTTGCAGATTCGGAAAACCTCTCATCACCAACATCGAGAGGCGGGCTGCCCGCAATCGGAACATCGGCGCCCTCATCGGCCTTCTTTGGCTTCGACGGCAAGAAGTCTGGCGGCAAGGGTGCATCATCTGTAGCGGCGGGTGTCGGTTCCTTCTTCGATTTTGAAGGGAGGAAGTCCGGTGGCAAAGGTGCATCGTTAGCTGCAGGCTTCTTCTCCGCTGGCTTGTCGTTGGTAGGTCCCTGAGGAGTTAGGAGACCAGGAGGAGACGCAAGTCCCTCAGGTTCTTTCGCCTGCTTTGGAGGGCTCGCAGGCGTGGTTGAAGCCTCGGGGATATCGTTAAGCTTAGGGGATTGAGTTGAGCCTGGTTCTTCTTTGATCGGTGTGGTCGGATCAGTGTTCTTGCCAATCGTGTTGAGCGAACTAGAGAAGCCAGAACCGAACATGCTGGCGCCTGGTTCCTTGGGTTTGGGGAGATCATCCTTTGCTGTCCCATCGGGCTTGAACGATGAGCCGAGCTTGAATCCGCCGAGCCCACCAAGACCAGACGACTGTTTTTTGTCGTCTGTCTTGTTTTCTTGTGCCTGCGACGGCTGGCCAAACGAGGACTTGCCAAAGGATGCTCCAGATCCGAAAGCACCACCGGATGCGAAACTTCCTGTAGTCGAATTTAGCGTCACTGTAGAACCGAAGGAAGAAGTGGCAGGCATACCGGATTGTTGCTGTCCAGCGGAGGCGAAAGAAGATTGTTGGGTGTTGCTGTTGTTGCCGAACGAACCGAATGCGGATCCTCCAGTGGAAAAAGGCGAAGCGGCAGGTTTGTTTCCACCGTCATTCGGCTTTCCGAAGCTGGCGAACGGCGAAGACTGTGCCTTGTTGTCGTTTCCACCAGGCTTACCGAAGCTGGCGAAAGGCGAAGCTGCAGGTTTGCTATCATCGCCACTCGGTTTTGCAAAGCTACCGAAAGGTGAAGCAGCAGGCTTGTTCTCCTCACCACTGGGCTTGCCGAAGCTGCTGAACGGCGAAGCGGCAGGCTTGTTCTCGTTTTCGTTTGATTTGCCAAAGCTACTGAACGGTGAGGCAAGCGCCTTGCCTGCTTGATCTTCGCTCGACTTGCCAAAAGTGCCAAAATTGGAAGCGGGTTTGGGTTCACTCGGCTTGCCGAAAGCAGCACCACCAAAAGGAGAAGGAGCAGTCTTCTTGTCGTCACCGCCAGCCTTCGCAAAGCTGGCGAAAGGTGATGCGGACTGCTTGCCATCACCCTCGCTCTGCTTGCCGAAAGATGCGAACGGCGACTGCCCACTCGCGTTGCCACCAAACACAGAACCAGAGCCAGTCTGGCCTGCCTGCGAGCCCTGACTCGGGGTTGCTGAGCCCCAGGGGGAAGGCTTGTTGGCACCCATGCCGCCCGTCTGCCCGAATGCAGCTGGTGCTCCGAATGAAGGAGTTCCGGCAGGCTTTCCGAACTCGGGTTGCTTCGGTGTTGATGCCGGTGGTGCACCCCAGGGAGAGGCCATTTTGCCGAAACCAGAAGCGCTACCAAAGGCTGGTGTGCTGCTCTGACCAAAAGCAGGCTGCGAAGGCGTCTGAGCTTGCGATGGCGTTGTCGATCCAAAAGGCGCTGTGCTTGTGTTGAAAGCGCTCGGTGTTGGTTGTTGTGCAGCTGGGGTCTGGGTTTGCTCTGTAGCGTTGACACTAACCAGACCAGAGTAAGGAGTCTTCTGTCGGATTGACTCGTTGTAAATGATGTGCCAAGCGCTGAGTACACCTTCGTGGTTAAGGGCGAGGAGCGCTGGTACAGGTGTGGCGGATTCATCAATCTCCTCATCGCTTGGGATGGGTTTCTTGACCTTCTCTTTCGAGCTCAAATCGAGTGCCATGCCAATGACTGAAGTCTCGCTCATGTCGTCTTCCAAGCTTACAGGGAGGTTCGCGCGGCGCGTGTCTTCCAAAGGTGTGGTGGTTGTGTAAATGTGCGTGATCTTGTCTGCCTCGACATCGTGCGAAAGTGGTGTCTTTGATCGAGTGATGAGGCCGATGTCAGAAGAGATGGTCGAGCCAAGGATGAGTGCATCATCGAGGTTCGGTAACCATTCCCTCAGACGCTGGATGAAGTGGAAAGCTGGGAGGCGCTCTTCCATGAAACCTGGACAAGGGTCCATGAATCTGTGGTAGCTGCAATTTCCCGACTGCTTGTCCCTATGGACAAGATGGTATTCTGCGTCGTTGCGCGGACCCATGCCATCGGCTCCACCAGCGGGAGGGTTGATCGGTGCGTGAATCATCAAGAAATCCAGAGTCTCCAACCAGTAGATCGCCGTAACGGGTAATGCGATCTCTTGCGGGTCGCGGTCCTCCATCAAGTGAGGAGGCTTGGGAATGACCGCCTTTACGTTTCCTTGAAGATCAATCTGAGCGGCAGTGCCGTCTGCCAAACCAACCACGATCTGCTTTCCTAGTCTTGACCAGCAAGCGCAGCTGACATCCTCCTTGAACACGGGCCCACCACTTGCCGCGCTGACGAGTTGTCTCTCCTTGAGATCTGCCAGTACCAGCTTGCCATCGCCTAAAACCAATCCGAACAAGTGAGAGTTATCTTTTGAGGGATTCGGCAGAATTTGGCGCACAGCAGTGCCGTTGGTAGGTATCTGGAATGCCGGCTCTTTATTCGCGCTCAACAGTCCATTTGTATCATACACAGCCAATCCACCTCCTTCTTCCGCAGAGATGACAAGACAGCTCTCATCGCTGGAGAAAACGACTTGCGATACTCTCGGTGCCTGGATTGTAGCCTGAGGTGTGAAGGGCTTCACTTTCTCTTTCGAGTCGCTGGTGAAAGCTTGTCGTACGCTATCCGTGGATGCGATGACAAGAGCGTCTGGTCCTGCAGCGGCGAGGATTCCTCTGCCGGAAGCGATTGACAAGAGTGAAGCAGTTGTTGAGGGGTACTTGTCGCTCGTCCATGGTGTGGGCAGTAGACGTAGCTTGTTCTCTGATGCGAAAGCCTGGAAGCCTACTTGCTCTGTCTCGATGGACTCGAGGTCTGTGGCGGCATTGGCTGACGGCATGGGTCCAGATCCAGACATGATTGCGTGAGGGTGACCTTATTGGCCTGGAGGACCGTTCAAATGAATGTATGGCCTAGAAGATGTCTCGTTCTAGACAGGCGCTCTCGCGCTCTTCTCCAAGCTTTGATCAGCCCGTCGAGGCGAGTGCGTTTTGCGGGATAGTAGAATGGCGATGTTTTTTGAAGTTCGTAGTGTTGCGCGTAAATCTCCCGAGTGTTCAACAGGAGTTAGGTAGTGGAGTGACAAGCGTAAATAAGGTGTTGGTGTTTGGATAACTTTTTGGCCGCGATGGGCGCGTTGTTGGTGGTGGAGGGTGTGGTAGAGAAGTTTGCCCGAGCTCTGTTTCTCTGGTACGCGGAGAGCTTCAAGCAACAGCAGACAGCAGCAGCAGCAAGCGGCCGAGCTGCCGTCACTGACAGGCGGCAACCAGCTGCATCATCAATAGACACTCCCACCACTTCACTTACACCACCACCACCGCCAATACAAACAATCAACATCCACCAACTACATCCACCTGATTCTCACTACATACTCGACATTACTGGTCCATCGAGACAACCCACCCCATCCACATAGCCACAGCGACAGACACATCACATCACAACCATGCCGGGCTTCGACTTCTCAAACCACAACCGCAACCTCGCCCTCCACGCCAAAGGCGTACCTCTCCCCAAAGCCACATCTACCGGAACGACCATCGTCGGCGCCCTCTACGATGGCGGCGTCGTCATCGCCGCCGACACCCGCGCAACCAGCGGTCCCATAGTAGCAGACAAGGTATGTTGAGAAATCTCCCACATTCATCCCTCTACTTGAAAGAACCCCCCAAACTGACTTCCTCACCAGAACTGCGAGAAGCTGCACTACATCGCACCGCAAATCTGGTGCGCGGGCGCCGGCACCGCGGCCGACACCGAGTTCACCACGGCCCTGATGTCCTCCAACCTCGAGCTGCACTCCCTCTCGACCGGCCGCAAACCGCGCGTCGTGACCGTCATGACCATGCTGAAGCAGCACCTGTTCCGGTACCAAGGCCACATCGGCGCGTACCTGGTAGTAGCCGGCTGCGACCCTACGGGCGCGCACCTGTTCACCGTGCACGCTCACGGTTCGACCGACAAGCTGCCGTACGTGACGATGGGCAGCGGCAGTCTGGCGGCGATGAGCGTGTTCGAAACGCAGTGGAAGCCGAACCTGACGCGCGAGGAAGCCGTGTCGCTGTGCGCCAACGCCATCGAAGCGGGTATCTGGAACGATCTGGGCTCGGGGTCGAATGTGGACGTGTGCGTCATCACAAAGGAGAAGACGGAGCTGCTGAGGAATTACCTCACGCCCAACAAGAGGGAGACGAAGAAGCGCGACTACAAATTTCAGCGCGGCACGACGGCCGTGTTGAACGAGAAGGTCATCACCAAGGAGGATATCACCAAGTACGTCACGGTGCAGGACATTGGTGATGGTGAGCCGGGCGTTGGGGAGAAGATGGAGGTCGACACTTAGGAGTTGGTCGATTTGCCGTGATGGACTTTGTCCTGGTTGAGAGATGAGAGAAAGAAATGCGAGCTCTCTGATGACATGGGAAAGCCGCTGCTTGCGATAGGAGCGTGTAATCGCTCTGTACCATGGGTAGCATAGACATGCCGGGGTGGCGTCAAGCGGCGCAAGGGATATATGTCTGAAGGAGAGGAAAGAGAGCATGAATGTATCAATACATAGGCCAGCCGACCTCCGGCTGGCGTTCCAGTAGGCATTGCCACGAATTTCAATTTTAGTATCTCAGATCATCACTTGGTCGAAGAATTACTTGCTTGGTGAGATTCCGTACTATAAAGCCGAATCATAAGAGGGTAAGAGGAGAGGAGTAGGCTGTAGGGCGTCTTTCTTTTTAATATGTTCGTTTGCTCCATTGATAGAGTATGTTATATGTACAGGCATGTATTTTACAATCTGGCAAGGGCATCATCACTCTGGGCTTCCGGCCAAAGACCACTCCAATTTCAATCCACGATGTCTCGTCTCCAAAGCACCGTATACACACTAGAAGACAATTTCCTAATATCCCCTCAGACGCAAACCATGACGAAAGCAGCATTCCGACCCTTGCAAACCAGCAGCAGCCCGCCTCTTTTCATCCTCATCCAGCCCACCCTCCATCCATGGGAATCCCCAATACCCAACTCAAAAGCAAGAATCAAACAATATCAACCTCCTTCCTCTCCCTCCCCTGCTCCCTCACCAACCCCAACACCCCCTCCCCTCCCAACCGCGCCACAACCCCCTCCCTCAACCCCATCTTCCGCTCAATCTCCCCCCCACTCCTCCCCTTCACATCCCTCTCAAACAACACCTGCCTAATCGTCCAAACATCCAAAAACTCCCTTCCCACAAACCCCTTGCCCCGCTTCGCCAGCGCCTCGCTCTCCTCTTCCGCGCGGGCCTGCAAGCGCGCTCGCGCGTCCAGCACCGCGATGGCGGGGTTGGTGCGCGGGTTTGGCGCGGAAGCGGGGGAGGTGTTGAATGCTGAGCTGGGTGAGAGGGTCGGGTTGGGTTGTACGGGGCCGAGGTGGCGGAGGGAGCGGGCGAAGTCGGGGTCGGAGGCGTCGAGGTTGATGGTTTCGCTGCGGTTCGGGGAGGCGTGAGGTTGGGGTTTGGGGGTTGGGCCGGCGGTGTGCGAGGGCGCGGGGGGTGGGGGCCGGGTGGCGTTTGTGTGGGTGTTTGGTGGTTGTGATTGTGAGGTGGGAGATGCGCTGGGGCGAGGCCCTTTGGGTCCTTTGGGGTATTGCCGGGTTGCGGCGCCGGCTGCTGCGCGGGAGGCTTTGGATCCGGAGGCGCCCATTGTTTTTTTTTTTGTTTGGTGGTTTGGAGCTGTTGTTTTGTGTAAGATGAGAGGTAAGGATGTGGTGTTTTGTGTGGTGGTTGTGGCTCAATGAGCAGTGTCGTGCAGTGTATAAGTGAGGTGTAGAGACGAAGCCAAAAAGTTCCAGGAAACTCATGAAGTCATCTGGAGCTTGATGTTCCTCGGCTTTGGAGACTGGAGCTCTTTAGCAAGCAAGTTCTGGAATTGGCTCCGTCTACTTGATAGCCAAACATTTCATACACTTTATTAGGTATTCATGAAATTGATCAAGACTATCATGGCTCTCAAGAGCACACGAAACATCTCGGCCGTGATATCCTCGTCTTTGATAACCTCTGCACGCCGTCACACCAACGAGACGAATGATAATCACCCATCAACACCAAAAAGTCAAACCACCGCAAAATAGAAGGGTGAACCTCTTTTCCATTCCCACGAGCTCGACGCCCGCTAGTCTATCATGATCATTACTCCCTAGAATGCACTTTTCATCTAAGCAATCCCCAATCCAACCCTCGTTCCCTCTCCCATGCCCTCACTCCTCCCCCTCTCCCTCATCCTTCTGCCCTCCATCAAACCCCTCAGACCTCTCTTCTGCAAACCCACCACAGCGCTCAGAGCGCCGGTCCACACCTCCTTCTCGCGATCGCCCCTGCCCGTCAAGCTCCTGGCGCTCAGACTCATCTCGCTGCCGCTCATGCTGGCATCTGTCGCCGCGCTGCCTGGTACGTCCTCGTCGTCCGTCTCCTCGGACAGAGATTGGCCGGGGCGGAGGGTGTTGCGCGTGTTTCGCCCGTTGGCCATGTCGGTGTCGATGCGCAGATTGGCGCTGGAGCGCGTGCCGAAACCGTTGACGGAGAGGGAGTCAGCGTTGGCGAGGCTGGCGCCGCGCAAGGGGATGACGCTTTCTCTGGCGCGGCCGTTGGAAGCTGCGAACTGGATGCCGTCACCTCCACCGGCGCCCATGGCTGCGGCGTTGAAGATTGCTGCGGCGTTGCGGCCGTCGAGGGACTCGTGTAGTCTTTGCACAACTGCTTCCAGCAGACCGTCGATCTTGTATGGGCGCGCGAGCTGAAGAAGCGAGCAATAGATCTGTGGTGTCGCCAGTGATGAAGGCGGTGATGGCAGGGTGCCAGTGTACAGATAATGCAGCATTGCTTGCAATGTAGGTGCTGTATGAGGCAAGTAAAGCAATCTCGGACGAGAAGGTGGTGGCACCAAGCGAGCGTCTGGGACATCAGAGGCATTATTGTTGGCTGAGCTGGTGTTGGTAGAGCCAGATGGACCAGCAGGGGTGATGGTCAAGCTGGAATTGCGTTGACCATGACCAGAAAGACCGCCGCGAAGGGTAGACGTATCGGTGTCAAGCGACCCGCCAGACAGTGATTCCCGCAAGAGATGTGTGAAGTAGGGACCCCATCGTCGTGAGATCAGGCGAGAGTTGACTGCTATGCGTGTGCCGTCGATCGCTAAGAAGTCCATGTCTGCCAGCTCTCGTAAGTGCATAGATTGCACACCAAGCGATTCAGTTGCTTGTGGAAGTTGGCGTCCTGCTAAAGACATCTCATTCGACAGTTGCGGTGCATTTGCACTCGCAGAAATGTACGCCGAAGTTGGCTCTGCTGTCCTTGGGTTATCGTACAGCCCAAAAGATTCAAGCTCGACCAGGCAGATGTTGGAGAAGTTGATGCGTCTGTTGTTGTAATCATCGACAAGACTGCGCTTCCTATTCCCAAGGATCACGAAGGCATTCCTCCGACTCCACAGCACGCCTCTGTTCCAGCTGCCTTGACTGAAGATGCTGCCGCTAGCATCAATGCGGCTCCATGAAAGGGTGCGCAGATCAAGCGCCCAGAGTGCATATTCCTGCTTAGAGGATGTCAGGAAAGTGCCAGAAACAACAAAGTGGTTGTCGATGACACCTCCATTAGGGAAACGAAGACCAGGAGGCGAAATTTCTGTCCTCATAGGCTTCTCTGTCAGCGTGCCATCTGTCAGTCGCACTTGAAGCTCGAGTTTGACATCGAGGAAATTGTAGTTGGAATAGATGAGCATAGGAGCGCCCGACCCGATCGGCGCAGACTCGTCTTCATCGTCGGCATCAGCGTCCGCATGAGGACCGGCTCCGATCTGTTCAGCGGTCATAGTGGGAAGAGGCGCGACGACGCTGCGATAAGCGCCACAGCTTCTTCCCATTCCCGTAGTGCCTGTCCATTTCAGGCTGCGTAGGTTGAAAATACTGATCTGCTCGATATAGTGGTTCGCGCTGTCCTGGCCGCCGACCACAACCATCTCTGCTCCACCTGTGCCGTCAAGAGAGACACCAAGTGTGCCTTGGTTTGGGTTGCTGCCAGGTGCATTGTGGTGCACAGCAGACATTGGGGCATTCGATGAGGTGAACACGGCTGATGAGGGAAGGATGGCAGTGCAGTGAGCGTATCGTCCTTGCGGAGCGTCGGGTGTCGCCACTTTCATCCATGTGCGCGAGGGTGCATCGTAAATGTGAATGTCAGACATGACGACAACTTCTGATTGGCCGTCTCCTGTAGCATCCGCACCCGGAGCGGGAGACATGCCACCGTAGCATACGAGTTTCGTATCACCCAAAGCGCAGACACTGTGAAAGTAGCGAGGCGCAGGAATATCGCCCTTGGTATCCAGCTTTGTCCAGTGACGCCGGATCAAATCCAGCTCGTAAAGATTAGAGGTCAGTTGAGGTTTAGCGCGAGAAAGTCGTCGTCCACCGAAGACATAGAGCTTATCACCAAGAATGGTGGTAGTGGCACCAACCAGAGGGTGAGGCTCTTTACCTGTGGTTCGGTGGACATTGCATACAAGACCAGACAGGTTTGAATGAGGCCCTGGTGTTTGGGTTGGAGGGGTGTGCCCGACGCCTGGTGAAGGACCGGACATCGAATGCCCAGGCGTGTGTGTAGGCCGCTGCGGCTCATCATGTGTGGATTCAGCTTCTGAAGCAGATTCGTACTCTGCTCTCATGCCTACCAGGCTAGACTGGCTACTGTGGGCGCTGGAGAGATGCGCATTGCTGCTCTTGTTTGAGAGGCTTGTGTAAAGCCCAGTTGGCGAGGGCTCGGAAGGATGGGAGTCCATCGTGTTGGTTCGACTGATTTCGGGTGACGGGAGAGAAATATCAGGCGGCGAGAGAGGGCTGACGTTGGCAAAGGTGTCTACAAATGTTGACTTTGTCAAGCTGAGCCGAGGTGGAATGTTCGGCCGTTTAATGACAGGCTGCGCCCAGTCAGGTATCTTTATCTCAACATGCCTCGGCCGTTCACGAAAGGAGTCGACTGAGGTATCACGGACTGTCACTCCGTAGCCTCCGTGATCGATGTACGAGGGCTGCGGTGAGCCAGAAGCTGAAGTAGCAAAAGTCGAAAAGGAGCCGTTCCGGGTCTCGTTGACGGGACTTGTTCTGTCGAACAACTGGTAGTCCGGGATTACAATTGGAATGTGCTTGGGTCGTGTGGTGCTCTGACCACGCGGTGAAGTAGGTGGTAGCTCAAAAACGTCGAGTGGTGGAGTTGAAGAAGGTGTCGGGGTTAGTGAGAATTGATGATCCGAGTCTGCCTCCAAAGGTAAATGCTTGGTTGTTGCTGGGCTTGCCCCGTCTTGAGCACGCTTTCTGTTGGAGAAGGACTTGGCCTTTCTCGCAAGCCTCTGTTTCTTGGGTGACTTGCGCTCGTCAGCAGCTTCAGGTTTCTTCGTGGAGCCGTGGTCCTTGGAGTTCCTGAAGCTCGACCAGAAAGGCTGTGATGAGTCGGTCTGTGGGCTGTGCGCCGCGACACCTAGAGGGAGTGCCATCTTCGGTCAGCAAGAGGGCCTATCTGTCACGTCATAGTAATGATAATAATAATATGGAGTAGCAATAGGGACCCATGATATAGGGAGCCGATCAGTGAGAAAAGATGTGCGGTCCAGGGAGGAGCATTGAGACGGCGGAAAGGGCTAACTTTTGTGTGTCCAAGCAGGTATATCTCAATGGCTTGGGAACGACCTCCACTCGTTCGCCAGACGGCCAGGATGACTTGCCACGGCCGGTATTGGGTTTCGGAAAGCAAGACGCCAGACGCAAGCACAGATGCCCCGTCCTGGGCGGCGGTGCTGTAGTTGGAACTTGGGAGTCGACGTCCGTCTGCCAGATGCAGCTATCCTGCCGCAACCAGGCAGCCGGGGCGTATGTGAGAGTGCGCAGTGCAGCGCGGGCAAGGGCCCCGGGGCCGGCGGAGGGATTTATAGAAAATAAAACGCCACATATAGAGAGGGCCTTACCTTAGGGATGGAGGAATCCGGCGGCGTGAGCAAGGATGTAGTGGGCAAAGAGAGTGCAGGGCAGCACCGGGAGGGCGGGTGGGTGGCAGTAGTGTGGTGTAGTCGTGGTGGTGGTGGTGGTAGTAGCAGTGGTAGTATGGGAAAAGTATAGCAATCGAGATATGTATGTATGTCGGTTGGAAAGGTGTGGACTTGCTACTGCGGCCCACGGCATCTGGCTGGCTTGGGCTTCTCTGCTCTCTCTCTCTCTTCGTTGGCCGTCTGCCCTCGCCTGCCTTCGCCTGCCCTCAATTGACTCTGCCCACCGACCCTGGATTTTTTGGAGAGTGGCGGCACTATCCGCCACCAACAGCCAGCCAGAGCTGTGAGAGCCCACCTTGGAAAGCAGATCGCCCGAGCCTGATTGGTGCCGGGAGGGGCGATAATCATCACACATCAACAACAACATGCATTCTTTAGCATTCTGGCGACTGTCATAGCAACACGAGAGAAATTATCACCAAAACACATGCACCACGCGACGGCAGAGTGTACGGCTGGATGCATCAGTTCGGCTTCGTTTGTACCATCCTGGCGTGTACGTACAGTAGCTCGCCCGTGAATTGGGAAGAGAGCGCTGGTCGTTTGGCTTTGACACGGAAGGGCTATGAAACGAAGGATGCGGACTTAATCTCATTGCCGTCGCTTACGAGGAGAAGATTTCAAACTGCGTCGTGTAAAAATTCACGCATCTCGGTTGGGGGATTTTTAAAAGAAACGTCACACGCTGATTGGTGAGGCGAGTGTGTATATTTTTCTTGATTGTTTTTATTTTTTTCTCGTTTTTATCATGTCCAAACGCTATTTCGCTCATAACTTTCGTTTACCATGCTCAGTATCCTGAGTCCGTGACCGAGTGACCCCATTCGGCCGCCCATGTTTCACGGAAGGTCATGTCTCTCCAAAGTCAAGCCGCGGTGGTCTCGTCCTTGGGGAGGGGAGTGAAGCGCAGGTAAGGCTTGACGATGGTCATCTTGGGGAAGAGCTTCTCAGCCTCCTCGCCCTTGACGGACGGGTGGACAATGACGTCGTCACCTGTGATGGAAGTGTTAGATTGTACTTCTTGGTTGTCATATCATCATCTTCTGCGGGTGTACTCACCAGGGACCCAGTTGATCGGGGTGGTGATGCGGTGCTTGTCACCAGTCTGGAGAGAGTCGACAATGCGGAGGACCTCAGCGGTGTTGCGGCCAGTGCTGGCGGGGTAAGAAAGGATGGTGCGGATGGTCTTCTTGGGGTCGATGACGAAGACGGAACGGATGGTGAAAGCGATGCCCTTCTCGTCGACGTTGGTGGCGTCCTGGTGGTCGATCCTGGAT